>VUQS01077639.1:0-28887 GCA_015108495.1 Heterochromis multidens
CGACCCTGAATTGGATAAGAGGATATATATATATATATATATATATATGCACTGAGAGGATTGCATCTAATTTGGTTGTACAGGTGCGATACAAGACGCATACGAGGATGTGTCTTGTATCGGGATTCTTCATGCAGCCTGTTTTACATGCAGCCAAGTTCATTTTTACAGCGAGCTGATGAGTTTACAAGATTTTATTCACATTTCTACACAGAGATCAGTACACAGTGAAAGTGTCTCTGCGCGTCTTTTCCCCGCTATGCGCGCACACAGACTGCCATGTTTCTTACCGCTCTCGATCGGTGCTATTACATAACATATCGAAATGTTTGTCATGATACAGCAATTAATGTTACTTTATTAGTGTGCTAGATTAATATCTGGATGTTACAATATGTAATAGTGACTTTAATAAGTACCTACAGCCTCACACAGCCTGCAGAAAAAAGAATAAAAAAAACTAGAGCGATGCGCACATTTACGCACATTGCCCTGCAACACTATCTTTATCAAACTATGGACAACTTGAGATCTGACGTTAAATAAAGTTTTGCGCTATTCACAGGTTGTACAGGCCAGCTGCTATATAAAGATTCCAGGTTTATACGGTGGAATAGTTTTTAATAGCAGAGTTCTCCTCTGGATAAATCCTGCGTCTCCAGGACCTGACACAGCCCCCAGCAAATTCTAAAAGAGGAGCTCCCCCTAAACAAATTGATTCTCCTTCAGCTTCCTCATATTTATCTGATTTGTACTGTTTTGGGAATGCTAGCCATTATTGAAATGAGCTGACTGTGTCCTTGTATATAAATTACAGTATTAGAAAATAACAGGCAAAACTTTCTCCTGCCATGGGCCATTTTTGCGATTGTGGCATCTGGTTAATTTGAGGGAGTTGCACCTGCTGCGTTGATTTTGCAGTCTGTAATGTTTACTGACTATTTACATCAAGCCAAAATGCCCCTGCACACTGCAACTGTTTTATCACAATGATTTTGCAACATATTGAGTCAATATCCATGTTCCGAATAAAACATTAAAATGTTATTACAGAAGAGAGACAAGCATCAGGAAATCTGAAGGAAATGTGTTAGAGAGAGAGAGGCAGAGGATGGATGGAGGGAGATGTCATGCTTACCTTCTTGGAGAAGTGCCCCAGGACCTTATCAACCTGTCATTGGCTGGTCGTAGTTCCGCAAAGACCCGCTCAGTAGGCAGCTCAGCCATTGCTTTTACCTTAGTACTTCAGGAAATGATTTGATCCTCTTCTGTACAATAGAAAACACACACTTGTCATGGAGTTTGTGACAGCTATTTGCTAACTTCAGTGTTGGGGGGGAGTAGGAGGCATTCAAAAGTTTGCTCTCAAAAACTGACACTGCAGACTTAATTTTTAAAGTTTCACCTTGTTTGTCCCGATGCTGCACTCCTCCTGTCAAACACGTCTTCCAGGATAGCTGCTGCCTTGCTGGCGCTGGAGAAAAACTTTGTTGAGATGCGTATTCCAAGTAAGCCTGCTGTATTAGCAGATTTAACTGATGGACAAAGCAGTGCGTGAAGCACTAGGGAGAGGGAAGGCTTCTTTTATGTAGCTGCAAGCCTAAAGATGTGCCGCCCATGTCTACCAAACCGGGCAGCATTAGCATGTGTCCACAAATGAGGACCCCTATTTTTTTTTTTAATGCAAATATTACTTCATAAATAGTTAACATTCAGTCAAGCAACCAGTTCTGGCTAGTTTTATACATATAGTTAGCAACCTGACTAACAGCCATCCAAAACAAGAGAGCAGGCCTGCTGGAGGCTGACCTTAAATTGCAAAACTAACGCCACAAAATTTAATAGAGTCACAATCCCATATTGAATGCTTTTTTTTTTCTTTCCTACAGCTCTGTGGTACCCCTTATAAACCTAACAGCATTAGTTTTATCCACCATTGACAGTGTTTGCTATTTCCAATGTGACGTGCTACATTCAGACAGACATTTCTTCATTTTGTCTGATAAATGTTTATAAATCATTTATTATCAATGGAAGTACCTACACTTTACTAAACATTTTATTTCTTTAATATTTGGACCTCACACAGTGGTTGAGAGTTACTGATAATTTGTTTTCATGTCCATAAAGGTGGTGTCACCGATTGATACACATTGTTCAGTCATACAAATGACCACTTCAGGTGTTTATTCATTAAGCAGCACAACATTTCCAGGTGTGGAGCCAATTCGGGGGGACAGGACATTATTACAAACAAAGTAAACAGATAACACTAATGTTAACAAATTGCTCAGAAGCCTCCTGCTTCTATAATCCCAATCATGTGCAATTAATGACCATACTATTCCAGGTGGCCTCTGGAGGAGGTAATATTTGCAACTTGCTTCTCACCAGCTTCATATCTGCTCCTACTTCAGCTGGTTTGTGTTGGTGATTTTTACAAGTAGTGTGTCAATTAGAAGTGTCCTTTTCTTTCTCTTGGCAGTTTTGCTGCATTTGAAGTCTTTATCTTATTGTGCATTTTAGTTTATAGATGTCCAAATAAACTCATCACAGAAGTTTTTGAACTTCTCTCTGTTGCTTTGTCAAAGCATGACAGGGTACTTATTCTAGCTGTTTAAACATTCAAACGTGTTGTTCTACATACCCCATGTATGTATAACTAGAAAAAGTTGAATCAAAACTACAGTCTGTTAAAGCACCCGTTCATTCCTAAGGTTACATTCTTGAGCTGATCTAAGTCCAGAGAACTTAGATGTAGAGGAGAGAATTTATATCAGACCACAAGGCAGTTGTTTTAAAACTCCACCATATCATTGTCTCTTTACTCTTGACTTTACTGCAAATAAATTCAGTGATGCTATAGGCAGTAAGTCTTTTCCTGTTACAACACCCCCACCAAATCCTGATGAACTTTTAACCTCTTTCAGTAATCATTGTTGTGTTGCTGAACTGAAATGCAGAAAGCGTAAAACTCACATTCTTCCCTGCCTGACTAATTATCTTGATTACTTAACCCTTTATTGGGCAATTTTCCACCTAAAAGCAACACTCTCCCTCCTTATCTGGATCACGTCAAACAGGAATGCAGAAAATTGGAATGTAAATGGAGGTTAACTAAAAACGCAGTAACCCTTAGTCATTACCGAATAAAAACATCAGTTTCAAACCATTAATAATTCTCCTCTAGTCAAAATACTTGAGGCATAGAGATCATGTCGATCAAGTTTTTTTAAAGAGATACTAGCTGTCGTCGCTTACTTCTTCACTTCTGTTATTTTTCCAGTTGTTTTTAGACATAGATCTTGCCTTTATTGTGTTGTCACATTTTAAATTTTGATAGTTACCCTGATTATCATGTGAGCAATTATGAGTCATTCCCTGTACAATAACTTTAATATATGTAATGAAGCCATGCAACCCTATACAATAAATATTTTCAGTGTTACAGACCTCTGAAGTACTTAGAAGTGGGTTGACATTTTGCACTTTTTTAATTTGCGTTATTTTTCACATCATTAGAGGAGATAGCCACATGAAATTTTCAGGCCTAAAAATCACATTTAGGCTCTTTTAAAACTGCAACCAAATCAATTTTAACCACACCCCAGTTTTCACAATCTACAGCTAAAATCTTTTCCTTTTGTTCAGTGTGAATTTTTTATAATCAGCTTTAAGCATCAAAGAGTGCATTTTGGGTAAACTCGAGATTAACATGTGGGATAGATGGTTGGCCAAAACAAGTTAGAGCAGGGATGTCAAACTAATTTTAGGTTGTGGGCCACATACAGTCTACTTTGAAGAGGTTTAATTACACTTTTAATCCATGAGATATCTTAACATGAGAAAAAGAAGTGCAGTTTCAACAGTATGTTTCAGTTTTGTATATGACAAAGAAAGGCTGCTGTAGTAGATGAAAAATATGTCAGCATTAGTCTTTGGGTTTAAATTGTAAGAAATAAATGTGTAAAATTACAGAAAAAGTTCTGGCATGTCGTTGCCCAGACTGTTCTGTAATTATAAAAGAGAAAGTTTTTGTTAGGGCAGCACGGTGGCTTGGTGGTTAGCACTGTTGCCTCACAGCAAGAAGGTCTTGGGTTCGACTCCACCATCTGGCCGGGGCCTTTCTGTGTGGAGTTTGCATTTTCTCCTCGTGTTTGCGTGGGTTCTCTCTGGGTACTCTGGCTTCCTCCCACAGTCCAAAGACATGCAGTTAGAGGGGTTAGGTTAATTGGTGAATCTAAATTGCCCATAGGTGTGAATGTGTTGTCTGTCTGTCACTCTGTGTTAGCCCTGTGACAGACTGGCGACCTGTCCAGGGTGTACCCTGCCTCTTGCCCTATGGCAGCTGGGATAGGCTCCAGCCCCCCGCGACCCTGAATTGGATAAGCGGAAGTGGATGGAAGCTTTTGTTAATTCACAGAAAATGGCCTATTATTTTTATTATTATCTTTGGATGAGGTCTTTATCAGCAGGGAAAGCTGTAAAACTTATGAAAATACAGTTAAAAGTCCAAAATTTATGCCCTCCTTCAGATTTTCCAAAGTCGTCCAGTGGACCAGATTGGAGTCTTTGCCAGGCCCATTCTGGCCCCCAGGCCTTTAATTTGACACCCCTGAGTTAGAGTATATGAAAGGGCTCACGTTTACCTACATTTTGATAGCATGCTCATCTTCCAGACATGATTTCTTTCTCAAAACAGCTTTCTAATATAGTTTTATTTATTAGCTACACTCACAAATGTAGCACATGACTGTGGAAATGGAGAAACAACATTGGTGTTTGCATGTTCTTTGCAAAAGATTGTGCATTTCACACTGATCCCGTAATATTTGGTCCTGAAGAAGTTATTCTTCTTGTCTTTGCAATTCTTGTGAAATGTTTCTTTTGACATAAGATATCCTATTTACTCACTTTTTTAAACTTAAAAAAAGGAACACCAGATTGCTGTACACTTGTGTTCAGTGCAGTGTCCTGATCTGCTGACTCATACTAAGAGAGTAACTGCTCTTCAGGTCACCCAGATAGCTCAAGTGCATCAACAGAGGCATTGGACTTACACTGAGATCAAATTTTGAGTTTTCTTTCCAGTTGGATTGCTTATATATGCAGCTTTGAAAATATCCTAGGTGCTCAAATAATTTTTTACTTGCTTGATGTGAAGGGAAAATGCATCACAACAGTTACTCCTTAAAACCTGTTTTTTGAAATACTTCCTGTGAAGTAAGCAGATTGTTACAGTACTGTCATCCACTGACAAATCTGTATCAGAGACAATTTTTTTTGCATCATCTGAAATCTAATCACTAATTAGATTTTTTTGATTTCCATAATAGGTTGTTTTGTGGCACATATCCTTTGTGAATTTACCACTTGTACAGATATCCAGATCCATGATGTTTTGTCACAATGTACAAAGATGATATAACAACTAAAAAGTGCAAAAATTCAACCTACCCCTATGTACATGGCCTATAACTTGGCAGCTTTTATAGTATGACAGGTTTGCATGCCTTTGTTAAATACACTAAAGTTGTTTACATTTAGAAAATCAGCTGATTCTGTAATGCTCAGGTAAGAAGTCATATGGCATTGACCTTTATGTCTTCTCAAAAGCAACCATTTCTCAAATGTCCAGAAGTGTGATATTTATGGTCTAACTTCATTGGTTGAAAGGGATCACACCCCTTTTCCTGTTCAGTTCCTCCCTTCCACGTTTTTAACATCGTATCTACAGTACTCTGCCAAATCCTTTTTAAACTGTCAGTGAGTCATATGAATGTGTCTTACAAGGGACCATACTTTCTAAGCTATGCTCTTATAACTGTAATTTGCAATATGCTACTACAACACTGCCTATGCACATCAAGAGTTATTACTGTAAAAATGCATTTATTAAGATTTGCATGGTCATCCAACTTCTGCAGAATGTGTGTGCATGTGTGCTTGCTGCTTGGAATAGCCAAGCCATGTGATTCTTCCAGATTCTATTTCAGATCGCCTACTGTCAAACTCTCCACAGTCTTCACAGCAGCTTAAAGAATAGTTAACAAATGCACAGTTTAATCCTTCTGTCATCATTCTTTCAAAAGCTCATTTAGGTCAAGAGTTGACGTGTAGCTGTGGGTGGGTTTGAGTAAGTACTCCATCTTCTGTCTGTTTCTGTCTTTGCAGGAACAGGTTATTTTGACATAATCTTCAGCAGGTGTATTTTAGGTTGTTTTGAATTGTCAGATTTCATTCAATTTGAGGTGTAATTTGTTTTGTTTTGTTTGACAGAAAGTTGTGACCTATTTACCACACAACCCCTGACTGACCTGTGTATACAGGTCAGTCAGGGTTGTATGGTATATGGTATATAGGTCACTTGCAACGGTGTGTTTATTTGTTTCTGTAAGCACTTTATGACTACACCTAAATATTTAAATAGTATTTTTATTACAAAGTTGTATTTATGAGCTTCCCAGAGAATACTGTAGCATATGTGCTGTAATAATCAGCTACTTGTTAATCTTGGCAGAATATAGAATCTTAAACTCAAACAGTCTCACTGTTTCTAGTTTAGTCCAGTATTTTAATAGATTATTGGTATCACAACTGTTTTCTTTACACTTTTTTTAATTAACATGAAGGAAGCATACTATTTCTTAACTTTTACTCAAGCATTGGTTTTCCTGCATGTCTCTATGTTTTAACCATCCACTTTCATTTCCTGAATATGTAAAATAATCTGTAAATGTGGGGTTCATACAAGGCATGCGGATTATTGTCTGACAGCAGTTGCCATTTTCAGGTCTCATTCAGGAGGAGTGGCAACTGAAATTCACATTTTACTTTGATAAAATGCAAGTTTTTCATGACACTACCATGCACTACATGAATCAAACATAACTAAACTCTGTAAGAGAGTTACAATCAATCTTCATTACTGGCTGATTATTTTCTCTGTTAATTGTTTTGTCTATAAATGTGAGAATCTTACAAAGACTAAAGTGATATTTGCATATGTTTTTTTTTTTCTTTTTGACACAGGCAGCCAGAAAATATTAATATTTGATTTTCTCATTTATCTAATCAATGAGCCAGTTGTTGTGCTTGCAATTAAAGGCATATCTTCATTATCTGGACCTAATATTGGGAAATAGAAAAGACAGATGCCTATGAAAATCTGAAGCATGTCCATTAAGCTTCACTCTTGACTTGCAACATCATTTCTAATCATTGACAACATGCACACAATAGTGACCACTACAACACTGCTGCAGGTGGGCCGTGAGGTTCTGACTGCAACTTGCAAAGTAGTTTCAGCTTGATTATGGTGGAAAATTTGATGCAGCAAGAAACAAGGCTCAGTATTTATCCAGCTTCCTATTACATCATTCCTAATACATTTGTTGAATGTATAAGGAATTTTCAAAGACTGTACTTCTTTGTTAGATCTGCTGAGATTAGATTTGAATTCAGCCACATGATACTACCTATGGAGTGTTTTTGTACCGAGCAGTTATTTTCTTTTATTCCCTAAGATGTTATAATGTTGCTGGTTGCATGTGATATTGTATTTATTTATTTATTTATTTATTATAGATGCTATATTTTAGAGACCCATCTCAGTCTGCTTTAAATGTATTTTTGCTTGGTTTGGATACAAGTTTATTTATTAGACATTTTTAAAAATACAATCCCTATCTAATGAGTAATATGCTAGGCTGGAAAATTGCATCTGAAACTGATTATTTTCAGGGGAGAAAAACAACTACAGTGCTGTCACATACCCTTACCCTTAGGTGGAAGTTTCCGTGAGGTGTGACAAGACTGTTGCACTGTCCACATGACCTCTCAGGTGTCATATCCTCAGGTTAGCGTGTTATCACAAGGTGTCTGGACACGTGTCATGCTGCTGCTAAGAATCACTTACTCTCTGTTACTTGTGTTTACCTTGAGCAAATGAATTAACAACTGTGTGACCCAAAGGTAGGCTAAACAGTAACAGTCTTGGCATATTCTGTTTTCTTTTTTGCAGTAACACTATAATGAGCTTCCTCAGCATCTATCAGAAATGTGGTTCTGGGCCCTTTGTTGAACTGTCCATTTCAGATGCTTTTCTTCTCCTGTGAGTTTTGTTGTGTTATGTAGCATATGCCAGCAACATGTCCCGCAGTAAGCTTATCCCAGTAGGCTCCAGTGTTTTTTTTGGCGAACACTCACACAGTGTGGATTTGGATGGTCTTGTGTAGCACCCCAGGAAACCGTGTTTTACTTGCAAAGCTGAATAAGTGAAGCCCCCTTTAAACTTTCATTGTGTTGCCACTCTGTAATCAGTATTCACACATGTGCGAACAGATTCATGCTGTGCTAATGTACGAGTGTATTGCACTTTTAGTGTATATTTGATATAGATGTTTGAGATGAAAAACTAATCTTTTACCTCCTTGCCTCTCATTAGGGTGTGACCTCTGAACCTCTGAAGACCATCTACCCTCTGCCTTAGTGATACCAGACTGTGATCCAATGCCTCTAGAGAGCCTTCTGCATGCTGCTTCCAGTTTCGGGAAGCAGCTGGTGAGGGTGAAGGTGGTAAACTCTAATTCAGAGGACTCCCGTTTGTCCCGATGCCTCAACACCTTTGACCTGGTAGCCCTTGGTGTTGGCAGCACATTGGGTGCAGGTGTTTATGTGCTAGCTGGTGCTGTTGCACGAGAGATTTCTGGCAAGTGACATTACTTTTAATAATGAAAACACATCTAGTGAGAAAAACTGTAAAGTTTTTAATCATATGATTTCCACTGCCTTCTACAGGTCCTGCTATCGTGCTGTCTTTCCTAATAGCAGCCATAGCCTCAGTGTTAGCCGGTCTTTGCTATGCTGAGTTTGGAGCCCGTGTCCCCAAGACAGGCTCGGCTTATCTGTACTCCTATGTGACTGTAGGGGAACTGTGGGCCTTCATCACTGGATGGAATCTCATCCTTTCCTACATCATTGGTAAGCATGAAGCAACACTACATTTACTGCTTTGTTGTTTTCCTTTTGCCTACTTTAAGACGATGTACAGGAAGAAATTTGTTTTCAAGAAGTGTTTTTTCTTCATGCCAGGTACCTCGAGCGTGGCCCGTGCATGGAGCGCCACCTTTGATGAGTTGATAGGGAACCCCATAGGGCAGTTTTGCAGGGAGTACATGCCTCTGAATGCACCGGAAACACTGGCAGAGTATCCTGACATATTTGGTGCTTTCATCATAATCATTCTTACAAGTAAGAAAACATCTATAATAGAAGACATTTACTGTTACACTTAACACATTTGAGAGAACAAGCTTTGTAAAAGGTCTTTCCATGTCTTTCCAAGAAAGATTTCATGTTCCCTTTCTTTATCCTTTTCGATTCTAAGGTCTGCTGGCATTTGGGGTCAAAGAATCAGCAATGGTGAACAAGGTCTTTACTTGTATCAATGTACTAGTCTTGCTGTTCATGGTGATCTCTGGCTTTGTCAAAGGCACTATTAAAAACTGGCAGCTAGACCCTCAAGACATCCTACATGCAAGTTATACAACAAACAGTAGCAAGTAAGGATGTGTTCACTAACTACTTTGATATGTCTAAATTGTTCTCAAGTCGTATTTTTTGTATTTAATGCTGAATTTTTAAGTGTCTCAGTTACTCTAATAATTGTGTTCACTGAAAAAATTTTTTTAATATGGATGACCTTTTTAGAGAACTTCATCTAATGCTATATTTCATATTATTTTTTCCCTGGTTTAGCCTGACAGACATCCTGCCAAGCGCAGAGAGTTTAGGAGTCGGTGGCTTCATGCCATTTGGATTCACAGGCGTCCTATCAGGAGCTGCTACCTGTTTCTATGGTTTTGTAGGATTTGACTGCATTGCTACCACAGGTCAGTGCTAGGTGCAACCCAAAAACACTTTAACTCTTTCAGCCTTTTTCTTTTACTCCCCTTGCTGCACTTCTTACAGTTTCACATACAAATCCCTTTGACTGCCTCATGGGTGTTTCCATTTTTGGGGGGAGTGTAATTCAATCGTTTTGGAACAATTTCAACTCTGAGCTTGTATAAACATCCAGGAGTATTACATAACAGGGGGCAAGACAGAAATTAAAGATACACATTACTCTGTTAGGCCCATTTCTGCTACTGGTTGAATGCCAAAGACTGTGATGCAGGTTTGGAGAGTAAATCATCATAAAGGGTTTTGGGAGAAGGCATTCCAGAGGTTCTGTGCAGAGTTTGTGAGCAGGTTTGTTTCTTCACACGTTTAATTGCTTCAAGGTTTCTATGTTGGAAGAAGAGAGAGTTTACAAATTTCTTGAGGTCTGCCTGCTGTCATGCTCTCACTGGCTTTTCCCGCCCCTCATTTTCCTGAATTTTAACTGGCTGGCAAGTTGACCAGTTAACCCTGAAATCACTACTTGAGTTTGGCTTGTAGGGGCATATCCATCACACATACTCACAAGCACCCTTTAGCCATTATATCATCTTTGTACGTGTGTGTGTATGTGTGTGTATTGTAGTAAGAGTTAAGTTGGCATGAAGCCATAATCCTTTCCCCCAACACACCCATACACACACACACACACACAACCACACATACTTTAGGTACACATCGTCCACACAGCAGTTGCCTCTGTCATGCTTCAGAGCCCTTTTATTTTACAGTAATTTGGGCCTGCTTAGACATATAGCTGTGAGTCTCACACACTTACTCCACCACTGCAATGTGGTTTTACTACAGAGCAAGGCCTGATTACATAATCACCTGCTGCTGAAGAGTTAGGCCTTTCAGCCTGGTGGCTCCACCAAGAAAATAAGCCAGTTTGCTATGTTCAGCTAGGAATATGTTCAAACCTTGTAATGGACTGGGAGTGGCTAGTGACAAACAAACTGCAGTATATCAGACAATGGGGAAATTTAGGAAAGATTTAAGAAGGTAAGAGTGATTCCACCTGTATTTGCAGGTTCAATCCACAACTTAGTATTCATATACTTTTCATAAAATCTTATACACTGATCAGGTATAATTTGACCACCTGCCTAATATTGTCTTGTTCCCCCTTTTGCTGCCAAAACAGCCCTGACCCGTTGAGGCATGGACTCCACTAGACCCCTGAAGGTGTGCTGTGGTATCTGCACCAAGATGTAGCAACAGATCCTTTAAGTCCTGTAAGTTGCGAGGTGGGGCCTCAGTGGATCGGACTTGTTTGTCATCCCACAGATGCTCGATTGGATTGAGATCTGGGGAATCTGGAGGCCAAGTCAACACCTCAAACTGGTTGTTGTGCTCCTTAAACCATTCCTGAAGCATTTTTGCTTTGTAGGAGGGCACATTATCCTGCTGAAAGAGGCCACAGCCACCAATGAATACTGTTTCCATGAAAGGGTGTACATGGTCCGCAACAATGCTTAGGTAGGTGGTATGTGTCAAAGTAACATCCACGTTGATGGCAGGACCGAAGGTTTCCCAGCAGAACATTGCCCAAAGCATCACACTACCCCCACCAGCTTGCCTTTTTCCCATAGTGCATCCTAGTGCCAGGTGTTCCCCAGGTAAGTGACGTAAACGCACCTGGCCATCCACGTGATGTAAAAGTAAACGTGATTCATCAGATCAGGCCACCTTCTTCCATAGATCCGTGGTCTAGTTCTGATGCTCACATGCCCATTGTTGGCGCTTTCGGCAGTGGACAGGGGTCAGCATGGGCACCCTGAGTGGTCTGCAGCTATGCAGCCCCATATGCAACAAATTGCAATGCATTGTGTATTCTGACACATTTCTGTCAAAACCAACATTAACTTTTTCAACAATTTGAGCTACAGTAGCTCGTCTGTTGGATCAGATCACACGGGCCAGCCTTTGTTCCCCACATGCATCAATGAGCCTTGGCTGCCCATGACCCTGTCGCTGGTTCACCACTGTTCCTTCCTTGGACCACCTTTGATAGGTACTGACCACTGCAAACCAGGAACACCCCACAAGAGCTGCAGTTTTGGAGATGCTGTGACCCAGTCGTCTGGCCATCACAATTTAGCCCTTGTAAAACTTGCTCAAATCCTTACAGTTGCCCATTTTTGCTTCTAACACATCAACTTTGAGGACAAAATGTTCACGTGCTCCCTAATATATCCAACCCACCAACAGGTGTCAGGATGAAGAGATATCATTGTTATTCACTTCACCTGCCAGTGATCATAATTCTAATCCTGATCGGTGTATGTGCTTCTTAATGCAACTGGAGCACTTTTGCTTTTAGATTATGTTACCTGTCTGAATACAGTGCCTGCACCCTACATTCAAATGAACAATGTGCCATTCTGAGTTGAAATAATAAAACTATTCCAAAATCTAAATATATGGCTTCTATCCAACAGTATTGTTTGTGTGGTGTGCTGTGTTATACCCATTCTACTACATGTTAAAACACCGAAGTTATGAATGTGAAAAATAACATTTCTGTCTTAAAATTTGAATAGACAGGACTTCCTTATATGAATATAAACAAAAAATGGTGTATTAACTGAAGATATTTCTGCACCCAGTGAAGTCATACAAAAGCAGAGTTGCATATTTTGGCCTTTAACTGTGTCTGTATATTATCTGTGCCCTAGGTGAAGAGGTGAAGAACCCCCAGAGAGCCATTCCTTTTGGCATCGTATCCTCATTGCTCATCTGCTTTGTGACGTACTTCAGCGTTTCTGCTGCTCTCACCCTCATGATGCCATACTACCTGCTGGACAGCAACAGCCCTCTACCTGCAGCTTTCAATTATGTAGGCTGGGGGGGAGCCAAATATGCTGTAGCTGTAGGTTCTCTTTGTGCTCTGTCTACAAGGTAAGACCTTTGAACTTACAAACACAATACATCTGTACTGAGCCTTGTTCTGAGTAAACTCTGAGTTGATTACCTCTAAGATGAGCAACTGTGAATTTTCAGTTCTAGAAAAGTTGATCAGTTAGTTCAATCAGCTCCGAGAATGTTCATCCTGAGTTAAGGAGATGCATCAGTAATACAAAAAAGGCCTTCATCAATCAAGCTAAGATACCGTGATATTTAACAGGTATTCCAGTGGCATGAGGAATATAAATTTGTGCCTTGTGGAAAATCACATTTATTCAGCATTGTCCACTCAGTCATCGTGTACCCAACTTGAATTTTGTTTAATAAATTAAGCCTTAAAAAAATTTACATTTGACATTTGAATTTAAATATTCAGCTCTAACTTGTCAGAGGAAAAAAAATCAGATGACAGCAACTACAGATTAAAATATGAAGGAAACAGAGACGACAGTTTATTAATGGACTTATGTTATTAGTTAGATTCAGTAAAACTCATTTTGTTTAAGGTTCAGCAGTAGGAGTGGAGTCAAAGAGAAACTTTATTGAGTTTGGTACTGTTACCCCAGTAACTGACTCAATGTTTAAACTCTTTCTTTTTCCAGAACAGAAAACCCAGAATTTCCCTCATTTCAGGATTAACAAACTCAGAGTTTGTCTACCATTCATTTTAAATGCATACTTGTATACACCAGTTCTGTCTCAGATAACCGTGCAGACACACACACACATGGATATTTATGTTTGTGTTTGTGAGCGAGAATGTATATTTAACTTCAGAAAGCATTTGATGCCTTAACTAAAAATATAAAGTGCTGCTGAGAATATAGCTGTGTGTGAAGGCGATTATGTAACAGGGACTCAGAAAGGCTAACACAGGTCATATTTTTTACTAATATTCAGTTTCTAATGGCTTTAAATGATGGTCCTTACATACTGTATTTAGCAATTTATAATAGACATATAAATTACAAACCCAATTCCAAAAAAGTTGGGACACTATTTAAAATATTAATAAAAGAGAATGTAATGATTTGCAAATCTCATTAACCCATATTTTATTCACACCATAGAACATAGAAAACATATTAAATGTTTAAACTGAGACATTTTACTATTTCATGAAAAATATTAGCTCATGTTGAATTTGATGGCAGCAACATGTCTTAAAAAACTGGAGATGGGGGCAACAAAAGGCTGGAAAAGTAAGTGGTACTAAAAAGAAACAACTGGAGGAACATTTTGCAGCTAATTAGGTTAACTGGCAATTTCTGTGTTAATCTCTGTGTGCAAGGGACAAAGCTGAAAATCAATATTGGAAGCCTGTGGTCTTTGGGCCCTCAGGCAGCACTGCATTAAAAACAGGCCTGATTCTGTCATGGAAATCACAGCATGGGCTCAGGAACACTTCCAGAAATCACTGTCTGTGAACACAGTTCCTTGTACCATCTACAAATGCAGATTAAAGCTTTATCATGCAAAGAAGAAGCCATATGTGAACATGATCTAGAAATGCTGTCGTTTTCACTTTGCCAAAGTACATTTAAAATGGACTGAGGCAAAGTAGAAAACTGTTGTGTGGTCAGGCGAATTGAAATTTGAAATTCTTTTTGGAAAACATGGATGGATCCTCTGGACTAAAGAGGAGCGAGACCATCGGGTTTGTTATTAATGCTCTGTTCAAAAACCTGCATCTCTGATGGTATGGGGGTGCATTAGTGCCTATGGAATTGGCACCTTGAACACTGGAAAGCCATCATCATTACTGAAAAGTATATACATTTCAGGGAAGGCCTTGCATATTTCAGCAAAACAGTCTAAACCATGTACTTCATAACAGCAACTATCACAACAGCATGGCGTCATAGTAGAAGAGTCCAGATGCTGAACTGGCCTGCCTGAAGTCCAGACCTTTCACCAACTGAAAACATTTGACACATCCTGAAATGAAAAATACAACAAAGACCCAGAACTGTTGAGCAGCTAGAATCCTACATCAGACAAGGATGGAACAACATTCCTCTCCCAAAAGTCCAACAACTAGTCTCCTCAGTTCCCAGATGTTTACCGACTGTTGTTAAAAGAAAGGATGCTACGGACTGTTAAACGTGACCTTGTTGCTGCAACCAAATTCAAAATGAGCCAATAGTTTGTTTGTTTTTTATTTAAATGGTACTTTTTCTCCATTTAAACATTAGATTTTTTACGTTCTGTGTTATGTTATGGGTTTATGAGATTTGCAAATCATTGCATTATATTCTTTAAACATATTCTTTATAACTTTTTTGAAATTGGGGTTGTATATGTGTTCGTAATTTTAAATGTCTGCACAGTATACTTAAGTATCTTGTGTTCTAATTTTATATCTTAATCTGCTGTATGTATATTGTATGTAATGTTCCTTGCATGTGTGTGCTGTTGTTATGTATGTTTCACTGCATTCTCTTGGTGGTTTGTGTGGATACTCTATATTTTGGTCCTACCCCCCCATGTTAGCCTGTTGGGTTGTCTGTTCTCTATTCCTCGTGTGATCATGGCTATGGCTGACGATGGGCTGATATTGCCCATGCCCTTGGCCAAGATCAACTCCTGCACCAAAACCCCACTAAATGCAGCTCTTGCCTCTTCCGCTGCGGCAGGTGAGATACTAACATGCATGTCTTAAAAACAGCATCCACAGTTACCAAAGCATCTTTTCATGTTTCCGGGTCTGAGCTGCGCAGAGTTAAATGTTCTAGCTTTCCAGGTGCAGATTCTGTTTTAAATGTGTTTTTTTAGCATCCTGCCAGAAATCAGCACTCAAGCATAAAAAGGCATCATTAACTGTCTCTAAATGTGTTTTAAACTGGTAGGTCTCCATTTAGTTAGCCAAGGAAGTCAAGGTTATTGTTTCTGTGCTTTGTAAGTCTTCTAACATTGGTTGCTACACATTGTTTTCTTCTAATGGGAAATTTAAGGCATATTTTCTATCTTGCATCTTGAGAGGGAGATGTATACCAATACTAAACCAAGCTAAACTGCATGGTTAGGTAACCAAACATTTCTACACTGAAATGGAGAGTAACAGCATGTGGACAACATTCACTCATGAAAGGGGACAAATTTTGCATGCTGATAGAATATCCTCGTCCAAGCATCACCCCCTTGTTCTTCTACAGTGCTGCCAGCCTATGATCCTGCTGCATGTTCTTCCACCCCAAATCTTGCTGTCCATCTCCTTCCTCTAAATTTTCCCCTGGCTCCCACTGACCTTTCCTAATTCTTCTTTTCCCCTTGTCCCTCACACTACACAAACCACTGCCATCACAATATGATGCCCCTCTCACTCTACCCCAGTCTGTTGGGTTCCATGTTCCCCCTACCTCGTATCATCTTTGCCATGGCGCGGGATGGCCTGCTCTTCTCCTTCTTGGCCCACATCAGCGAGAGAAAATCCCCCATAACATCTACTGTTGCTGCAGGGGTTATATCTGGTAAGATGAAGGGGGGGAAGCATGAAATAAGAAAACAAATTCCTGTATTTGAGGAGAGGGAATAAGGAGAGAGGGAGTTGAAGGAGCCATTCACAGAAGGTGAGGTGAATAATTAGAAATTAGAAAAGAAGTGCAGCCGTTTAACTCAGTCAGCAGTGACTTTTTGATTGTTAATTAGGGTGAAAATTACATCATAGGAATGAAAAATCAAACAGTGTTAAATGGAGACTTTTCAAAACTTTTTGTAGCTTTTGTAACTGTTTTAGTAGAGGCAGCAACCAATCCCTTTTATGCCCTTTTATGTGAGCTGTGCTAATTAATCAATATCTGATCTTCCTACCTATGGGAATTTTTGCCACCTTTTGCCTGTACTCCAGCCATTCCCAAACCATTCCCAGCCATTTGTAAAAGTGAAAACATGTATCTCAAATCCAAACCTTTAATCACAGCTTTAATCAACAGTTCATTTTGATTTTTTCTTGAGTTGCTTCTTGAGATTGATTCACCATTGAAATCTTTCCCTTTGTCACTTCATTGCCACTGTTTCAGTTTCACTCTTTCCCCACCAGTGATGTGATATAAGATTCTTCCCACATAAAAAATAGGCCAGAAAAATAAGAGTATCATATTAATAAAATGGTTTCTCTCCATAATGCCATAGTGTCTTTACCTTGCAGTGTAACAGGATACAACATAGCGCCTTAAGAAGATTGTGGTTGTGACGTTTTAGGGAAATTTCAAACTCAATTGCAAAATTCTA
Organism: Heterochromis multidens; assembly: GCA_015108495.1. Classification (NCBI taxonomy): domain Eukaryota; kingdom Metazoa; phylum Chordata; class Actinopteri; order Cichliformes; family Cichlidae; genus Heterochromis; species Heterochromis multidens. The sequence goes on from VUQS01077639.1 coordinate 17,080, forward strand.
AATTAAAATCTTTTTATAGTAAAGATTTCTTTTGGCCCGCCTGCGGTAGACTTTTGGAACAGCAGGCAGCAATGACCCACATTTTGGGAATCACTACTGTGAAAAGAATATCTACAACTCAAGCTAGCAACTTTATGAGGCTGTCCTCCATGGCAGTCCTTTGAGCTTAATCCTGTGGTCAGCATGCTACCATGCTCACAGTGACAGTACAAGCATGTTGAATTTTAGCAGACACATTGATCACCATCTTAGTTTATTGTATTAACAAGACAGCATAGTTAAAAGATTTATATGGAAATTAATCCATAAGATTAAACAAGCATTCTCATTTTTTTTGTTTTTGTCTCTGTCTTGTACCTTGAAGTCTTCATGGTATTAATGTTTGAGCTGAAGGACCTGGTGGACCTGATGTCAATAGGGACGCTGCTGGCCTACACATTAGTGGCTGCCTGTGTCCTGGTGCTCAGGTCAGTGCGAAGATATCAGCTTGAAGAATTTACCCAGGGCACAGTTTGAAAGTTTTTGTAGTTGTAAGTATGCTGGCAAGCAGCTTATTTTCATGTTGAAGTTGCTCCAGCCTGAGGACCAAAACACTTCTATTCAATTTTATTTATGTATCACTCTACATAGAAAGGTCAAGACAATATTATAGAGACAACAGCTTATAGTCTGTATCACTTTTTTTTTTTTTTTGTCAGCTAATTAAATTGTTGGAAGCAATTTCATATATACACTCATACTAACCGATGCTGTAGCTGAAAAAGTTGTTTGCAGCTCACAATGTGATTAGCATTACTTATAAGTAGGTTCATTGTGTGCTAATGTTGCAGTATGTATGCTTTACCACTGTTGCCAACAAATATTTTTCAGCAGCAGGAACACAGAATACAGCTGCTATTATGTGTGTTTTGTTGTTTCAGGTACCAGCCCAGCGTGATGTATCAGATGGCCAGTTCCCAGGAGGAGATGGAGTTGAATGAGGGCACCATCCTGCCCGGTGTGGAAGAGAGGCTGAGCTTCAAAACTTTGCTGTTCCCAGACAACCCCGAGCCATCCAAACTGTCAGGCTTCACTGTCAACGTCTGTGTCTTCCTCCTTGGTGGGTTATTAAATCATGACTGCCTTAAAACTGCGATAAAATCAGATGAATAATGATAATAAAAAAATAAATAAATCAAAAAGAAAAAAAAGAGAAAAAAACAGAAATAAAATGGAGGTATTAGATCTTTGATAAACAAGCCAATAAGAGTGTTTGCTTTGAATCTAGGTGATGGATTATCAAATGGATTTATTTACAGTATTGTCACTGCTTTAAATTACATTTCACTTGTAAAGAATTATACATCAAATAATAACATGTCTGTCATTTTCCAGGAATGCTAATCTTGGCATTCAGTGTTCTGGCAGTGTATGGAGATGCTGCTGTGTGGAACCTCGTTGCCCTCAGTGTCATCTTCATGACGTGTCTTCTCCTAGTCTTTGTCATCTGGAGACAGCCTGAGAGCAAAACTAAACTCTCCTTCAAGGTTTGATTTGAGATCTTTTTCAGCACTACCTCTGCCACCTGAGATTCATGTTTTCTAAGTCTTAATTCAAGCTGTTATATTTTCTCCTTTTGTGCTATTTGTCTCCCAGGTGCCCCTGCTGCCCTTCATTCCAGTGATCAGCATGTTTGTCAATGTCTACCTGATGATGCAGCTAGAAGAACGCACTTGGATAAAATTCTCAATCTGGATGGCCATAGGTAGTTATACTACACTTCCCTTGGATGATGCTTGAAGGTCTCTTATGCAAAGCTGATTGTTTTGCTTGCTTAAGCTGCTTGGAATGAACTGGCTGCTTTGACGTGTTATTGCAAAGACTGTTCTGAAACATACCTTTGGCATTCCATTAGCAAAACATATGAAAACACACTTTGTGTTGGCTGCAAAAACATAAATGTTATTTTAGACTACTAAAAAGTTCAACTGCTGTTTTTGCATTAAAAAACCAGGATTCCATTACACCAAATGTCTTTCCAATCAAAAACCAAACTGCCAACCAAATAGATAGCTGTTATACTGGTTATATCACACAAACAAGTTTGTGTTTTTCTTTGCCTTTTCAGGTTTTGCGATCTACTTTGGCTATGGTATCCGTCACAGCACCTTGGCAGCTGCAGTGCGCTTGTCTTCTGACACAGAGATGAATGGCTTAGGCCTGAACCACAAATCAGAATTAGCATCACCAGAAAAGGAAGCCTTTCTTCCTCGTGGCATTGATGTAAAAGAAGAGAACGATGGAGATTTGTAAGACGCATCAGATCATGCTGCTTCCAAGACACGCAGCAATAACAGCCAGCAGTCAGTCTGTGTCAATTCCCAGTCCCTCACTGGCAGTACTTTCTTTTGAGGAAGGTAAAGAGAAATACCTCATACCTAAAATTCACAAACCTCTGACTTTCCTCTTCAGCTGCCAGGAGAACACAGACAACTGATGAAAATACTCAAAAACAGACTTCTAAAGCTATCAATGACATGACATGCGCTAAGGTGCCCATTATCACTTTATTATCAGGAAGAAAGACTTATGTAGGAGATATGGAATATATTAGTGTACCAAGGAGGTTTGGAGGGAAGTGGGAAATATGTTTCTCTTCATATTGTACTTCAGGTTGTACTTCCTTCTACAACCTGTGTCTGAGCCACATTTCTGGAAATAGGAATATGTACAAAAGCTGACGTATGGGTGCCAGAAAGGTCTGCAATGTTGGATTTTTTTGGTCTGTTGTAGCAAAACTATATGCAAATAGGCCCATTAGTTTTTTGTACAATGAAACATTTTTTAAATTTTTTTATTTTGCCTCTCTACTCCGCCAGAGTAGATTTTAAATCAAATAATCAAGATGCTCAAGATGTGAAGTCCAAACTTTCAGCTTTAATTCAAGGTGTTTAACAAAAGCATTTCACTAAATGTTTTAATAACTGGAGGAAAATCCTTTGCAGGCAATGACTGCCTGAAGTCTAGAACCAATGGATGTCACCAAATGCTGTGTTTCCTCTCTTGAAATGCTCTGCCAGGACTTTACTGCAGCCACCTTCAGTTGCTGCTTGTCTGTGGGACTCTTTGCATTCAGTTTTGTCTTCAGGAACTGAAAAACATACTCTCTTTGGTTGAGATCAGGTGAATGACTTGGCCATTGAAGAATATCCCATTTCTTTGCCTTGAGAAACTCTTGGGTTGCTTTTGTGAAGCACTATCCATTGTGCACCATTTGGCTGAGTCTGAGCAGAGAGTATAGCCCTGTAAATGCCCATGCCATAACATTTACTCCATCATGTTTGACAAATAATGTGATATGCTCTGGATCATGAGTTGTTTCTTTTCTTCACAATCCTTTTTCCCATCATTCTGGTTTAAGTTCATCTTGACTTCATCTGCCAAATATTTTCTTTAGAACTGTGCAGGCTCTTTTAGATGTTTTCTGGCAAAGTCTAGTTTGGCCTTTCTCTTCTTGAGTGTAACCAGCAGTTTGCACCTTGTTGTAAACCTTCTGTTTTTCCATTCGTGACGGTGTCTCTTGATTGTAGATTTTGACAATGACACACCTACCTCCTAAAGGTTTTTGACTTGATATGGTGAAGGGTTTTTTTTATAACCAAGAAAAGAATTCTGCGATCATCCACTTTAGTTGTCTCCTGTAATTTTCCAGGCCTTCCGGTGTTGCTCAGCTGGCCCCTGTATTCCTTCTTTTACGAGATTGTTGATTTGGCCACTCTTAAAGTTTTTCTCTCTGAGAAGTTTATTTTGGTTTATATTTGATTTTTGATTTAAAATCCAGTGTGGTGGTGTACAGAGGCTAAATTACAAACAAAAAAAAATCTGTCATTGTCCAATCATTTATGGACCTAAATGTATCTGCATAAGTCTTATCATCAGATAACACGTCAGTATTAAATACAGGTTAGTACTAATACCTAAGTTCCCTGAAACCTTCCAGTTCTTATTTAACAACATTGTAAGTATATTGTTAAAAAGCTGTTCTAACAGTGCTCCATTACAAGGCGGACCTTTCACATTACACTTGGTTTGTCTGTGATGTAATTGCTCGCTAGCAGAAATCCATGGTCAGGTCAGTGTCTGCATGTATAAAAGGGGCTGCAGTGAGCTGTGCCTTACCATTTCCACATTTCCATGTGTGAAAGGATTTGCATTTATGCCTTCTGAGGTCCAGAGCTTGGCCCTCATGTTCAGTTGTGGTTATACAGTACAGTTTTAATGCAGTGGTATGTTTCCTTAAGAAGCAATCATTAACCATCATAAGCCATCTGCAATACAGAATGTAATACACAAACTACTGTTACAAGAGAGTAGATTAGAGTAGACACATTGCTTGATAGTTCCTCACTCTGAGAATTTGAGGAAGTGATGTGGTCAAGTGCATAACAGGAATATTTAAAGTTGTTTAAGTTGTGTGTTGTATTACCTCTTCTATTAATAACGGCAGTTGTTAAAAAAAAAAAAAGACTCTTTTCTGTGGGATAAATCTAATTTCTGAATCCTGACACATGTTTAGGATGAAGGCAATGACAATTTACGATTTTCAGTTCATGTCTTCTAACTTTAGGTGACTGTGGATTTTCACAGTGCTGGCTGCTGTATCTTTGCATTTGTAGTTTGTAGCATTTATTTTCTAATAAAAAATAAGATAGGCCAAATTTTTACTACTTGTTTTTTTTTTGTTTTTTTTTATCAAATGAAATGTCTCTTTTGAGAAATATATTTGTCCTCAATTGATTTTACATGTTTTCTTGTGTTTATTGATGTGTTTTAATACCCATGTTGAATTTTTTGAGATGTAACCAGGTAGAATTTGGCCCACTTTTGCACCACTGTCATTAAAATATGTGATAAACACAAACTGAACTCAATAAAAATTTGATTGTATGATCAAAATGGCTGATTTCATGTTTTATTTGTTTAAACATGGTGTTCATTATGTAAATTGTGGTCCCATTTTGAATGTATTCAAATTTATTCCAACTCTGCAACCATTTTTTTTTCTTATTTTAAAAGGTTATTTTATTTTATATCCAAAATAATACTGACTCTAGTAACCCCATTCGAGTCAATTATTATCTCTTATCTTTGTGCTGCTCCATCTGGAGCTCATAGTTTATCATATACAGTAAAACTTCTAATTACCTGTAAACACACTTTAACATGTAAAACTGACTGCAGGTCATCATGTAAATCCTCACCAATTAACTGGATAACTGAGTGGGCTGCTCGCAATGGAGCTTTTGACAGAAGTGCAACAATGATCAGTAACATTACATTATTATTTCAGGTGCACTATATAGACAGAAGTATTGGGCCAGCTACACATTACACCTGCAAGAGCTTTTGTGATATCCCATTCTAAATGTATCCCCCCCTTTGTAGCTATAACAGCTTCCACTCTTCTGGGAAGGCTTTCAAAAAAATGGTATCTGTGGAAATTTTTGCCCATTCATCTAGAAGAACATTTGTGAGGTCAGACACTGATGCTGGAAATTTGCAATCTCTATTCTAGTTTATCCCAAAGGTATTCAATGGGATTAAGGTCAGGGCTCAGTTATATTCTTCCACAATAAACTCATCCAACAACACCTTTATGAAACTTATTTTGCGCGCCTTGGCAGAGTCAAGCTGGAACATAAAATGGCCCTCTCCAAACTGTTTCCACAAAGTTGGGAGCAGATAATTGTCCAAAATGTCTTAATATGCTGAAGCATTAAGATTTCCCTTGAGTGGACCTAAGGGGCCCAGGGCCAGCCACAGAGAAACAATGATAATGCGGTGTGGCTCTATAGAGTCCTCTTTAATTAACCATATGTGGGGGATTTTTAACTTTTCACACATGCTGTTTTGCTGAATTTGAGTGGTATCTGCTTTTTTGTAGTTCTTCAAATACAATTTTGCAGTTTCACAGTCAAAGCACACTAAAAATTCGACTTCTCATAATTTTATGAAAGAGATTTAACTCACAGGAATCAGGTGTATTGTGAAATCTGTCTACATGATGTACCAAACCTCAGTATTTACTTCTGAAAAATAAACTACATAAACGAAAATATTAAAGAACTGAACATAATTTATTGAAGTGCAAAATTTGGTCAATAAATTACAAACCCAAGTGCAAAACAGTTGGGACGCTGTGTAAAATGTAAATAAAAACAGAATGCAGTGACTTGCAAATCTCACAAACCCATGTTTTAATAATCACAACACAACCGAGAAAACACATCAAATGTTTAAACTGAAAAATTTACCATTTTAAGAAAAACATTAGCTCACTTTGAATTTGATGGCAGCAACACTGTTAAGTCCAACTACTTGCTTTAAAATCTTCCTTGGTGGTGTAGAGAAGAAAAAAAAATTTGTCATTGATCCTACACATAGCAGTATCAGTATGTAGGCTTCATATATCTACAGTGTATAAGTAATTTTTGTAGTTGTAGATTTTGTAGTCCAGCTTTTCAAAATCCACAATCCTTAATATGTTTATGCTGAAATCCATTTATTTGACAGGGTGGGTAGACCTCACCTAAAACCTGCTTCTCACATGTTCCAGCAGAGAGCGCAAATGTGTTAAGAAAGCCCGGGCGTCTGAGCAGAAGGATGCTCAGCCAGGTGTCGGCTGCAGCATCAGCACCGCTCCTCCTTCAGCTCCCTCCTCCTCCTGCTGTCCGCAGTACCTCTCTCTCCGTGCGTCGTTTCTGCCAGCCACAGAGAGTGAGGAGGGAGTGGGAAGACGCACTGGCAACTCCTGCGTTTTTAACGACATTCTTCAATGAATCAGCAACACAGAAAGCTGCAGGTAAGCCGCACGACTGTAAACACCCCGTGCTTATTTTGCTTGCAAGGCCAGCACTGATTTGCTGAAGAAGTGTCGCAGGTATTTTGCTTTTAGGATTTCGGTTCTTGCCGCTGACTCGATTCGACCAGCACCATTCTCGGCTAAATACGGATCCGATCAGTTTGTTTCTGGCAGGCCCGATTGACGCCAATGTGCAAGGGAATTTGTGACATCTTTAGCTCGACTCTACACATAAATAGCTGTAACCTGGAAGTTGCGCCACAGTGTTGGAGAGAAAGTGAGGTCAGAAAGAAGAGATGGTGTGATGGATGGAGCAGGTCAAGTCTCTGTGGGCATTGCTAATGATCCAGCATAGATTTTAGGATTTAGACCCGATCCACTGCACTGAGAGATGATGATGATGATTTCTTTTCATTTCTGACCAAATGTTATTTATTGATAACCTATTTCTGTGCAGTGTTGATAGATTTCAAAAGCAAATACTTTTACAGCTTTCTAAATAATATTTTAAAAAAGACATCCTGTTGCTTAATAGTTAGAAATACTGCAGTATTTTTAATTTCTTTACTTATATTTGCTGGCTTAGGCTTAAGCTATTTACTAGTGAGAGTGGATAGCTGTACATTTATAATGTGAAGTTAGTCTCTTTGAGAAGATAATTTCATTTTTGTTTCATCTTAATCACGTGTAATCTCTAAATCCACAAATGACACTGCTACACACTCATACAGACATCACTTCTTTAGTATCTTCTAACTGCTTTCAAGGAACCTAAGGCACAGTGGCAGTATTGATGCTTTAGTTGCTTTTGCAACACTTCCATGTTCTCAACCTCACTGTTAGAGACGTGAGAAAAGAAAACAAGGGATGGAACAAATAAAAGTGACAGTGGGATTTCACGATGATGTCTCTTGTCTCATTTGACCGGTGTCGGATGATTGGATTGTCCTTGAGACATTTGGGTGGCAGTCTGTCTTTGTTGGAGTGAATTCCCATTTTCAGTTGCTTTGCTGAAGTTTCAGTTTGCAAGCATAAAAGTTTCAAATTTGCCTGCACTACTCAAATATGAAAATGATGTGCCTCTACTCTGTGAGGTTTTACATAAAATAAATTGATTTTTATTTTTTTTTAACATTTATTGGAGTTGTCTGCTGTCACTATTGATCCCAGTATCAGAGACTTCCTACATTTTTGGATCTTCAAGTCCATTTTGTTAAATCTCACCAATCCCTCCCAGTCATGTTAATGTGGAGGTTGACACTGCATCAAAGTAGGACAGCAGATCTTATGGCCTTGGTTGTACACTGACTGCTCTAGTTGCTGTTCTTGATGCTGATGCATGTGTGATTGATTCATTACATCTGACCTCTGCTAGGTCTGAAGAGCGATCAATTCATCAGATCTCTGCCAGGAATACCACTGGCGGTTGTGTGTGTGTGTCTGACTTTGTGAGTTTTGTTTAAGTGCTCGGTTCTGGGTGCCTATGCTCTATGTGTGTGTGTGTGTGTGTGTGTGTGTGTGTGTGTGTGTGTGTGTGTGTGTTTGTGTGTTTCTGCAGGTAAGACAGTTTGTCACAAAGCCCATGAGTGTAGCGCACCGGTATGACCTTCAAGGTCGTTTAATAGGACAAAACAGAGGAGAAGGAGGAGGAAGGGAGGGAGGGAGGGAGAAATTGGGACGATAAGTGAACCAAAGATGAGAAGAAAATTAAAGTTGGTCAGTGTACCTTTAAATAATATGTCACAGGTGCAAGGTTTTAATTGTTTTTTAAATATATTGCATTTTTAATTTTTTTTTTTTTACTTTTGTTTGGATGATTGTGGTCTGCTAATAAATATAGCAGTTGTTTGGCTGCAATTATTCTAATAACATGATTGTTATAACCATCCACAAGTGAACACTTTGGACACGCCTTTGCTCAGTGCGAGGATGCGTGCACGAACATGTGCATGTGCATCATGTGTGAAACGAGCATCAATACACACATTCTCGAATTCACACTGCTTTTGTCTGGAAGGTGGCATTGAGCTTATTGTAGCTCCTCCCCTGCAGTCACAGGCAGGACATTAGAGGGTGAAAAGAGAGGCACGCCTCCCCTGATGACACACACACACACACATACACACATGCACACACATACAGTTTTCTGTGTCCCACAAGGAGCTGACATGAAAGACCTTTTTCCATTCGTGTGTATGGATTGTCTTCATCCATTTGCTCAATATGTGCAGTCAGTTTAAGAGAAGTGCACCTGATTTTTCTTTTTAAATGTATTTTATTCATATATTTATCTTATGTTATCAAGTTACACCCATTATTAAGAAAATTAATACAATTTTGTGAATGAACCTAAAACCAAGCAAGTGGTTAGGTCTACATCATTAATGTTTTATGAAACTTCTCAACAATGTACATCTATGTTCTTTTTTTAGACTTTCCCATATTCCCTCAAATAAATTCCACTATCAGAACAGCAGCACAAGTGAATTTTTGTCCTGTTCTGTACTTTCTAACCTTCCTTTATTCAATGTATGAAAACAGTTCAAGCCAGTTTTTCTGTCTTTTTTTTTTTTGCATATCATTGCCCCTCCCAAAAACTCTCATCTTGCTCTATTCTTTGCTCACCTCTCACTGATCCTTTGCCAGTTCTCCCTCCCCCACACCCCAGGGGTTTACCACTTTCACATTACACATACATTTGCACATTACAATACTAACCAGAATCCCCTACATCCCTGTTCCTTTGCACCCCCTCCTCGCACTCTGCAGCATCATTTGTTTCTGTTTCTATATTCTCTTGACATAAACAGAAGTGACTCAGCTCGTCTAAGTTGCTTTCAGCTTTTCTTTGTCTGGGCTGTCTCGCTTCTCCTGCTTTATGTCTGACTGTGTATGTCTTTATGCGAGCATGTGGCATCCTCACAGTCCCACGGAGAATTGCACTATCATTGCACCGCTTTGCATTTGAAATGAACTCCTCTCCTCTTTGTCCCGCCTCATACTGTTTCACCCAGTCAGCTATGTAAGAGTTAACATTTTTTTCTGCGACAGGAGTGAGGCTAGTGGGTGGAGGGGCTTTACTAATAACAATGCAGTGCTACCAGCAGCCACCGTGGACAAATACCCTCTTTTCTGCTCTCCTTTCATCAATAAACCCTTGTCTGGATCTCTGTTAGTATGTGTTTTAATGGCACGTAATTTCCGCTTTTAAACCAATAGCTCATTTTGAATATCCAGAAAGGACTCATCTTTTTTGTCATTTTTCTTTTCTTTTTTTTCCTGCATATGTTTCCTGTCATTTTCTTTAATTTCATATTAATTCAGGTTTTGTTTTTTGTTTGGTCTTGCTTTAATTTGCCTCAGTCTTAACATTTTTTTTAATTGAAGTTCAACCACGTATATCACTTTGCACCTTAGTTTTAAAAAGTGCTTTATAAATAAAGTTTATTATTATTGTTGTTTGCCATCACTTTATCCCAGTCTAGTAATACCGCCTGCATAGCAAGGTAAAACAGACAGCGAAGCAGGACCGTGCCTGATTTAGTGGAGATTCATCACGTGTTTTTCCCAAAAGCAAGACTGAAAAAAAAAAAATTAAGGAGATGGTAAATTCCATCAATAGATGTGTGCATGCATGCACTTATGTGCAGCAGACCCTCTTTTTTTTTTTCAAGCCACATTTCCTCCCAGTTAGAAGCTGTTTCTTTGTCTCTGCTCCTGCTGCAGTGATAGTCACTGCCTGAGTGCGTGCTGTTGTGTGTGAAGGTGATACTCGAGTTTAATGATGTTTGATTTTGCATGCACATGCAAACTGATCATCTTGGTGGTTTATGGTGTTTTTCGGATCAGAAGTTTCCTTTTGTTTTTTTCTGTCTGCCGTGTTGGCAATAATGAGACAAACCTAGTGTATGAACACGTCTTGATGGATTGATGTGCGCACGAACGTGTGCCAACGTTTGACCATTTTTCATTTCGTTTCATCTAATAAATCCAATTTCTAGCATATTGTGATTTTCTGTTGATTTCATAGCAGGCACTAAACACCGCCTGCCTGCCCGAAATAAAGGAATAAATCAGCTTTTATTGCATGATCTGATATTCTCATTCTCCCTTATTCACTTATATATGACCACCCACTATGACCCAAGATCCTGCAGAAATCCTGTTACAGATTCCCCTGCAATACAGAATTACTCCCCCCTGGGGAACAAAAAGGTGTCCAACTGTAGGAGTAGAGTGGGGGAGAGCCAAGAGGAGATTATTTGGGCAGATGTATCCTGCTGATGTGCCATCTTTAAGGAGGAAAATGAGATTGATTACCTCACCCTGCCCTTATTAACTCTGTATTATTGGGATGAAAGAGAGATTAAAGGGGTGAAAGAGAAGACGGAAGCAAAAGAGACAGAGTTGTTGAGAAAGGCATAACACTGAATCAGTGAAGGGACAACACTGAACTGAATATTGTGAGCTAAATTCTGTCAGAGGAGCGATTCTTGTTGATGAGGAGCATGTCTGTAAGCACATCTATAAAGAAAACCAGTGCAAAACAACAATCAAGCAGCTGGAGAAGACTATTTCTGGTTATTTTTTCACTTCTGCTTGCCTCTCTCTTTCTGTGTGATGGTAATCCCTTTGCTGTGCATACTGGCTTATTGCTTGGTTCACACATATAAACAGTCAAGCATACTTCAGTGAATCACCACTTGTGAAATTCTGTCTGCAGGGTGTCTATTGTGTCTTGTGAAAATAGAGCATTTAGCTTATTTCACTGCTATTTCTGTCTGTGTGGTTCGCAGACAGCGATGGGGGGTGAAAAGGAAGGAATGGATGACTGATTCTTAGCTAACTTCTCAATAGGATTTCTCACTAAGCTTTATCCTGCTGAATGGTTAGGTGAAGGAATGCAATGTAAACCCCCCCCCCCCCAAAAAAAAAAAAAAAAAAAAAAAAAAAAAAAGCCCAAAAAA
>VUQS01077640.1:0-19042 GCA_015108495.1 Heterochromis multidens
GCTGGGACAATAGAGTCGGTGCAGAAGGTTATGTAACCAGTGATACATTCAGTAAACCCATTGATGTCCTCACCGTGGGGCTCACAACGTGCTTGAACATGATTGTAAACGTAATGTAATTACTGAATTTAGTACGTGTTACAGTACTGCGTTAGTGCTTCACTGAGTCCACTTCTTGCTATAATATAACAAAGTGTATGTACACTTGTACAGCATTTCCTCTCTCTTCACATTCTTTCTTGAATATCTGAAAAATGTAATGTGATTGCAATATTTCATTACTTTGGAACGCATTACACCCACCACTGGGAAGGGGGCAAATTCACAGCAGTGTATAAATATCAAAACAAATAAAATCTTTTTCATTAGCTTCTCTTTGGTATGGATTTGAAATCTTATGACTCCAAAGCCATACCAGATATTTTTGTTACACTTGACAAATAAAGAAGCACTATGTTTTGTTAGAAATAAAAATAATTAAACTGAGTTTTTAGATGATCTTTTATACAATATTGTGCAATTGTGCTTAATAAAGAGTTGGCACTCCTCATGAAGAACAGGTAAAAAGCATTGACCCCACAGTGTGATGGGTTAAAACAAGGCGAGGCTGAGTTGAGTGCAGAAGGAACTGCAACATGCTTACACAGCACGAATAGTCAAAGCCAAGGTGAAATTTGTGCAAAACAGGACTGAACAGAATGTGCTAGATTTAGATAGTATAAGTAGAAATAAGAGGCTGGGAATTGCTAGCTAATATTGATACATAGTAAGGATAGGCAGGGAGGTGTTTTTCTCTTTTTTATATCTTTCACAGGGAAAGAGCAGATGCAAGATGAGGTCAGATGTGAGCAGAGTACGGAAGAAGAACCAATCGGAAGAGGCCAGGTCTCAGCCACGCCGCTTCCCAGTGAAAGACAGTCAAAATAATATTTTGTTTTGGATGTGTTATAAAACTGTTGCACCCAGTTTGTTTGTGAAGCGGACCACCCGTTTTCACAAGAGAGTCCAGCACTGTAACTTGTATCTTCAACTGCTTGAGTTAATTAAATATTTTCAAAATATATAGCAAGCCTCCTGAATTCCTTTGAGAAAAAACGAACACGGACAGTTTATGTTTAAGTGTTTTTTGTGTCTATTTTCTATTTTATTTTTCTTTAAAAAAGGTTTTTCCATATTTTTTATTAGTTTACATGCTTTTACACCTGGATTTCTGCTTTCCATGGACAGTTTCAAGAGAGATTTAAGACAGATTTAAGCACATTTTATTTGCACAAGGCACATTTTCAAGGTCTTTTCTTGGTGTTTTTATATCCTGTCATTGCCTCACATCAGGAGTCAAACCGTTTTCTACCGTTACTGGACCTGTTGAAGTGAAAACCAGATTATTCATTTTATATATATATATATATATATATATATATATATATATACACACACACACACACACACACACACACACACATTTATACAGCTCCTTCTAAATTTAATAAATACAATGACAACATGGCTTTTTTTTAAGCTGCTCCCTTAGTCACAAGGGGTTGCCACAGCAGGTACTCCCACATATTTGATTGGCAGAATTTTTATGCTGGATGCCCTTCCTATGTAAGCTTGTTTCCACCACCAAAAAAAACAACAACAAATAAATTTTAAAAAATTGCCAAGCAGAGCTAAGTCAAAATTAGGGTTATAATCTCAAAATTTTAGAGTTTCAGGTTATTATCTCAAAACTATGATTTTTTTTTTTTTTTTCCAGTGGCAGAAACAAGCTTCCATACCTTCCTGACGCAACCCTCAATGGATTTGTGTCTCCTCCTGGGATCAAACCAGGAACGTTTGTTTATAGTCTTACTTAAAATAGAAGAGTTTTCTGGATGGCAACATTTATCATTTCATATCATACATTTAAGTGTACAGTACTGTGCAAAATTCTCGAGCCACCCCTCATTTCTTTATATTTTGCTTTCCTGTAATTTTTTTAAAGTGGTTTTGAGCAATAGTTCTCCAGGCTTTCTGAAGGTATATCAAAGTTTTTCTTTGGACATTGGCTGCTTTTTAACTCATTTTCAGTCCAGTCCTTGTACCTGACCATTTTCAGAGGAATGCCTCTTTTTTTGTTGTTTGTTTTACTGTTTGTTAAGCCATTAAACACTGACCTATGAATCATTCAAGCATAAACAAGGCATCTAACTAAAGGTATGAATCAGTGTTGTGTCTACACATAACAGACAACTTAGCAAAGAACCAACCTTAAATTGTATGTTTAGGCACTTTGTTATTGGCATCCTGTTACAAAAACACATAATTTGTTCCCATTTCTTTAGTCAGATCTAACAAAATGCCAATACTAACACAGTTTGACAGCCATAAAAATAGTATTTTTGAAACAACAAGGTGATTTCCTAAGAGCTACTAGCCAAAAAGCTGGCTATGGTGTGCAGTGTGTCCTTAAAGATTTTTTGGCAGACCTAAAAAACTATCTACAGCAGATTAGCAGTATCTGAAAATCATGTCCTTACAACAGTGAGTGTCCACAGCCATCTGTTAAACATGGTGGAGGCTCTTTCATAGTTTGGGGCTGCATTTCAGCCAGTGGTGTAGTATGAACGCAAAATTTTTATCCACCATGTAATACCATCAGCATGACAACGATCCCAACGACATTGCCAATGCAGTAAAAGCATACCTGGATTAAAAAACAAACAAACAAAAACACACTGTGGAACACTATCAGTCATGGATTGGCCTCCCCAGAGCCCAGACCTCAACATTATTGAACCAGTGTGGGATCATCTTGACAGAGAACAGAACAAAAGGCAGCCAACATCCAAAGAAGAGCTTTGAATGTCCTTCAAGAAGTCTGGAGAACTATTCCTGAAGACTACTTAAAGAAATGACAAGAAAGGTGCCTAAGAGTTCAGGCTGTGTTGAAGAATAAAGGTGGTCATACCAAATATTGACTTTCAAACTTGTTAGAACTACACAGACTCTGTTTTTGCCTTATAACCTGTATTTCCATGTATGTCTGCACATGTTTCCATATATCGCTGCACCCATTTCCCATTTTCCTAGCAAAAAGATAAATGAGGGGTGGCTCACAACTTCTACTACACAGTACATTGGCTTTAGAATAATGACAACCTACATTTAGATTGGTCACCTGTAAGCCTCACTTTCACTAGAATGAAATGTCTCATCAACATAAATTAACATCATTTCTTATTTGTTTTTATAACTAAATTTGGGTGTCTTTAATAGGAGATGAAAATGAGGATCAGGAGGTAACTTTGCTTACATTTTGTTGGTTTAAGTGGTTAAAAAATGTGATGGAAAAGGTGTACTTATTACTGATAAAAAGATTCAGCTGAATTTTCTTACCTTCCCCACCAATGCCTGGTTGCTGTAAAAGATAAAGTTCTTATTTTAATCTTTGTGTTTTAATAAGTCTTTATATATTATTGTCTAACACTACAAGGCAATTTAAAATGCTTTACCTTAAAAATGAACATGCTTTGCAGAATCACAGGACTTACAAGACCCAGCTTTTTAGCTATGCCCTAGGAGAATGACATTTCATTAAAATTTTGGTTATCCTGTGACTCAGAAAATCATTTTTTAACTTTGTCAACCCATTAGCTCACCTGGACTTTGGGCGAATGTGTAACCTTTTTGTACAAAGGCTCATAGGCATGCAATGCTAAAAGAAAAAGGCTGGCATCGGTTAGGAGCTTTTAGAGAGCAATTTATAGGCCACATGATGTTGGAAAACCCAAAAGCTCACCATGTCCAACTTTATTTAGCGACCTCTGCTTTGGTACAACAAACTCCCCTGCAAGGTGAGAAAATCTTCATTTCATTTGGAGTTTCACAACATGAGAAATCGCCAACCGTATAGAAAGAATTTCACTGGAGTTCACCTTTGTCATCAAAAACCCCTTTCTCAAAGAAGAAGCGGATCTTATCTCCACTTGTGATGAAATAGTCAGCGTTTCCCTGCAGACCAGAGGGGAACATTGCATTACAGAGGGGAAAGACACGCTCCACAGACACCGACTAAACTGTTGACATAAGAATCTGCTATCAAAAGCGCTTGGGGTCAAGGTAAAAAACTGTAAATCTGAACAGAGGTAATGTGTAGAAAGACTAGTTGGGCCTGATCACTAAGGGGGAGCACACTAAATCAGGAAACTTACCTGCATCTACAAGTAGAGATGTGATTGGAAGCATGTGAAAGAAATATTGTTCAGTGGACTGCTGACAATATTAAAGATCCTGTGCGGTATTGATTATTAGGTCACCTGTTTTTTTAGCTGCTCATCATGGTAGGTGGAGAAGGTGGTGCGGCAGTGTTCGGGGACGTCCATCCGGTCCACAATCTCTGCCATCCTCTGCCTCAGTTCATCGCACTCCTGGGAGGTCAGCAGCCCGTCCAGAACCACGTATCCATCCTCCTTGTACTATCAAGCCGAAGGAAAGTCAGTTTCAGCCATTTACAGGACAGGAGGAGCAATAATTGAAGCATCAAGGCTCGTCCATGACCTTTCATATCTATTATATATATATATATTCACATTTCAAAATTTAAGTCAAACCCAGGGTTTAATCCACTCTTGGCTAATAAGTGTCTTAAGATACAGATTTCTTACATAACACAGCTGCATCATAGTCCATCAACAGAAAAAAGAGGCTATAATTAACTGTTTGTTGTAAATTACCCTTTAAAATTGATAACTGTATGGTTCCAGTTTGCTCTGAGAATTTGCAGCATTGCTCTGTTTTCTGCTGCTTTGGATTGAACCCTGAGACAATGTGCTGGAAAATGGTTGTCACCAGATACACACAGACATGCACAATTAAAGCATTTTGAGCTCAAGTACAAAATCAGCTGCAGTGAATTTATGTTAATTATTCTATTAGATATTCTTACAAACTACTCTGTGTCAGCAATGCCCTCAGTATGTTCCTGCCTATATGTACCTAACACGAAAAGAGTAAATGTTGGAAATGGGGAATTTACTCCTAAAGGTACATATGGTGTTTACCAAGCAGAAAAAGGGGGCGTTTGCTGACGTCAGTAGACCACTTGTGGCTGCAGCATGTTATGCAATGAGTTTGAAATGTGCAGACTTTTCAGATTAATACAGACATAAAATTCAATCTTAGTAGCATATATAATACGTAATAGGTTATTGGTGTACATTTGGCATCCCAAAAATAAAACTGTTTTCTCTTTAAGCAAACAGCAATCAAATTAAAAATGATTTATCCGAGCACTGGGAAATTAACTATAAACTGCACTTCCATGTGTTTCCATTGGTATTTGAAAGTAATCCTCACCTTCTGCACATCCTGATCTGTCATAAAATCCATGTCGTTCCGCTGGGAGAGATCCACTTCAGGGCACCGATACGCGGTGCGTGTTTCAGCCGGGCAAACCACAGCCTGCTCATTTCCGACCACGTGACGTGTCTACTTTAATTAAAGTGTGATCATACAGACGCCGTAATAGGATTTTGGACTTTTAACTCTTTCCACGGCGCCGTGTAGTTGACCTGCCCACAGCGCCGTAGTAACACGGAATGACCACTATGTGTCGCTCATGTTCGCTGCTTCATCATGTAAACAAACAGAAGTGCATCACCGCGCCATCTGGTGGCCGCTCTGACCTTTTGCATAAAATAAGAAGTAATAATCCATCAGTTTTAAATAAACTTGTAATACATACAATAGAGTCCTCTTATATAGCACTATTGCTATTTATATTTAAATAGATTTTCCAAACACTTCATTCAGTACTTCATATAATAAACCAGTGGTGGTTAGGTCTAATGATATACTGATTATAGTAATGTTAATGAAGTTAAAATAAAAGTACCTAACCAGAACAAACTCTTTTGCAGATACAGTATATATTATATACTGTGTGTAAGCTGAAAGAGGTCCTGTCCCTTGCTTTCTTGTCAGACAGACTAGATGTCCTCATTTTATCCAATCATTGAGTCTGGACTTACTTTAGGGGCTTGCAAGCAGCAGTGAAAGGAGGAGGCCTACTTATAGCTTTTACTTCAGTAAAAATAGCAAAGCAGCCAGCAACACTCTTTTTCTTATGTTGCATCATAATTATTGACAAGAAGTATTTGAGGATTTTAGATGATTATTAAAAGAATAAATGCTTTAAATATATTTTAACAAATGCTTCGAATGTGCAATTCTGCTAGGAAAATTGGAATCATCGTTTGGGATCATTTCCATGCTGAAAAATGAAGCCGCTCCGACCAGACCCTTTCCAGATGGTATTGCATGTTGGATTCATCACTCCATAAGATCTGCTGTCACTGATTTTCAGTCCAGTTCTTGTGTAATTTGGCATACTTCAGCCTTTTCACTTTGTTTCCCTTCCTTAAGAATGGCTTCTTGACAGCCACCATTCTACCAAACCATTTCTCACAAAGCTTCAGTGAACAATAAATGGATCAGCTGAAGAGCCAGATGCATCTCTCAGGTCCTGTGTCAGGTCTTTGCTGGATTTTTTCCCCTATTTCATAAGGAAATTACTTTCAGATACTGCTCATCTGCTACCGATATTTTTTTAGGCCTGCCACTTCTTCTTTTGTCCTCCACTTATCCAGTTTCCTCACCATGCTGCGATATGCCAGGTTTCCAGCTAATAGCTCTTTGGCAATCACCTTGCTGGTGCAAAAATAATAACAAAGAGCCTAAAGATATAATTTAAAATTGGTTCTTTGCCATGTTGTCTGTTATGTGTAGACACATTAGTACATCCCTTGAGTTAGGTGCTTTTTTATGCTGGAATGATTCATAGGTCAGTGTTAAGTGGCTTAACAGACAAAAAACATTCCTCTAAAAATGGTCAGGTACAAGGACTGAACTGAAAATGAGTGAAAAAGCAGCCATTGTCCAAAGAAAAACTTTGAAAGATCTTCAAAAAGCCTGAAGAACTATTGCTCAAGACCACCCTGGAAGCAAAATATAAAGAAATGAATGGTGGCTGAAGACTTTTGCACAGTACTGTACAGCATATGACATATATATGTTCATTTATGATTTAATGTATGTATAAATGTATGTATTGAGGGTATACAAGTGCAGTACCAGCACTGTTGCCTCACAGCAAGAAGGTCCTGGGCTCAAATCCACCATCTGGCTGGGGCTTTTCTCTGTGGCGTTTGCGTGGGTTCTCTCCGGGTACTCCAGCCTCCTCCTACAGTCCAAAGACATGCAGTTAGTGAGGTTAGGTTAATTGGTGAATCTCAATTGTCCATAGGTGTGAATGTGAGTGTGAATGGTTGTCTGTCTGTCTGTCTCTCTGTGTTAGCCCTGCGACAGACTGGCGACCTGTCCAGGGTGTACCCTGCCTCTCGCCCTATGGCAGCTGGGATAGGCTCCAGCCCCCCCGCGACCCTGAATTGGATAAGCGGAAGAGAATGGATGGTTGGATGGACATTTTTAAATGGACTATAAATGTGGGGGCAGTTGGATGGTGGATGGAGTTGGATGGTGTGTATGAGAGCAGCTTTGAAAGAAAAAAAAAATTAAAATTAACTAGTAATTGAATCCCTTTGATAAGTAAAATGCTGGAGTAAAAATACAATGCTTCCCTCTAAAATGTAACTCAAAATTGTACCTAAATATAGCCCAATACTCATGTAACCATAATTCTACCTACTAAACTATTCTATATACAAATCTCTAAAAGAATCACAAGATGATTAAACAGGACTAGAAAGTAGAAAAAACTACAAACATACTGCTCTAATCCTTGATTTAAAAAAAAAAAATTACCAATATAAATTAAACTTTTACAATGTACTCAAAAAAGAAATCTGAGACGGAAAAAAAAAAAAAAAAATCTTTGTATCCACTTGAACTGAAGAAGGGTCATCTCAACCTCTCCCGCATGGAGTACAGCAAAGGGCACACACACACACAAGAAGTTACCATCCTCTCAGTCAGTGGTGGCACACAATGTGCTGCTAAAAATGATTTTGCATAACCTGGATGCTCCTCTTTCAAGGAAGAGAAAGGCAAATCAAATGTCAGCAGTAGCAAAGGTCTCATAGCTTGCTTCTTCCCCATGTTTAAACATGTTTCTCAGCTGTGCTCAGGACTCCACAAGAAATCAGCCACACACTCAGTGACAGAATTTTAATGTAATTTTATTTTCATATGTCATAATGGTACAAAAGGAAGGCCTGAACATTAGGCAAAGTTCAGTTGTCCATTGTTACAGACGTCCCACTTAAAAAGCCAGGGGTCGGTCCACTTGGCAACGATTAATAAAAGGCCTTTTTATACAGACAGTGCTGACTGAAAGTCTTGTCCATCCAGTTTACAGTTTATATTTAACACGACCACTGCTTAGGTTCCTTTCAGTATCAACATAGACATGCTTCAAATTAAATGGATGGAAATGAAGTGTTTTCCCTGATTTACAGGCATCAGAATACAGAGTTGAATTCACTGTACAGAGCGAATACAATCACGCCTTATGTTTTATACACAGGCAGATGTGAACATAACGCAACCATGGAAGTTTAAGAAAAAATTTGGGCGATGAAAATAAAATGAAACTGTAATGAAAAATATAAGAAATTAGAAATATTAACAGATGATGTACTGCTGTACACAATGCCCACACTGGAGGGTGAGCTCACCTCCATTTACAGTAAGTCAGATTGTCAAGAGTCGTTTCTGCTCAGTTGTGAAGTCCTGTTTTGTTTGTTCAGAAACAGGAGTGTCCAAAGAGAAACCAGCAGCAATCTAAATGATAATTATGAGAAGGAATAAACTGAACAGTCATGCTGTTTCACACAAACAACACTGCTTAAGGCATACATAACTTACAAACATATAAAAAGAACAGGGAATAGCTGCAAAGTATTTAAAAAAAAGAAAAAAAAAGAAAAAAGAACAAAAACAATGCTTCAATATGCACTGAATAAATGTGTTTGGATAAAAATATGGTCACACTATATCTAAGAGTGCTAGAGTTTTCTTGGAACCAAGGAACATGTATGAGTCACCAAAACTTCCTCCTTTTGGTTTGGTGGGAATGTCTGACTGACCTTTTCCTCAGACCTTCACTTGATTCACTAACGGAAAAGGGAGTGGGCTGCAAGTTAGACACATGACTCAGAGGGAAGTGACAGTGAAGGACTGTACTGCTGAGTCACGGCTCCAAAGGCCTTGACAAAAATTACCAAGGCAACTGCTGGCCATAATATTTGTGCATATATGTCCAAATGCGAGGAGGGCAAATCAAGACCAGAGATGTGTGATGAAAAGTGCCAGATAAATTCATATGGGAATTTTGGCAAATTAGTGTGTTATAGTGTGAATGAGCTCCCAGGGATACCCTATGGCACTATACATCTTCAACAGTTACACTGACTTTATATGCTCTACTAGGAATTAATCTTGGGTTTAATATATGTCAGAACTTCCAGAACTAATGATGTGACCCACATGTTAAGGCTAAAACTCAATAACTGATGTGAACTATATGCACATATCGGAAGCAAAAAATCTTTTGTTATCCTTGGGCTCAAATCAAGGAATCGCTGCTTCATGAATCTAAAATCTGCCATTAGACCTCGCCGATATTATCACCCGATATTAGCCATTTGTTGATCTCAGTATTGGCATTTGTAATGGCTGATAGGTGAAAAATAAAAAGAAGAGATAGGAGCAATATCCTTCAACCATGTCATGAGTGTTGATGCTGCATAGTTTGTCCACCAGCAGGCGCTCTGCAACTTCCCTGTTGGCAACACGTGTTTGGAACACCACAAACGCAACAACCAGCTGATCCGAGCAGAATCGGGCAGAGCGTAAATGAGTAAATAAATAACTACACATAACAGTTTTTAGGGGAATCTGCTTATGTTTAGTGTTTCTGAAAGAAAAAAAGAAAAAAAAAATCGGCCGACATATTGGAATATCGGTATCGATATCAGTCAGGCTCTATCTGCCATCATTACCACTGTACACTGCTTAAGTGCTGTGTGCAAACAGAACGCTTTACAGACAAACCAAAGGTGACTAAGGTCAGTTAAGTGCTTTGTAAATGATAGTTTCCTGAAATAAAAAAGCACTGACCTATAATAGGAATGGTGTGTATAGCCAAGAATGAAGAACTACATGTTACGTTGTTCTTTAAAAAAAATTAAATAAAAATAAGAGTAGATGGGCTAACTCAGAGTAATCTGTACCACTACAATGTGCAATGTTCCTGTATCAAATTTATTTTGAACTGACATAAAAGCTGTTCCACTGCTTTTCAAGGTGTCTAAGGCCAGTTATAGTCCAATATCATACACATTTCTCTGCTACTACATTAATTAATTGCCTATTTTCGTGCATTGTTTGGTATCCAGCAGGTCAACAGTCACTATATGCACTACTTGGCACAGCTAACATTTAACCAGCATCACTTATGCAATCAAATTCAATCCTTTCCAGAAAAGCAGCGATTTCCTTTGAATGACTGCAATTCTCCAGCATCATCTGCTTTTGCTTTCATTTGCAATCTTTGCTTGCAACATTAGCACTAGTCGCTCATCAACTCATCCAAAACTGAGGCTCTTATTTCTGCCTTTTAAGACCGTGTGGGAGCACTTTACTAGTTACCCCTACAAGGACATTTGGATTCAGTCAAGGCCTCAGTAAACAAAATATACTGTGAACAAAGGTATAATTGTATTATTAGAGTTAAACTTCCTTTAAAAAGCTCAAATTAAAAAGAAAACAGCAGGTAGGAAGAATAAGGTACACATGAAACAAAGACACTAAATATTTCAGCTATACATTTTACAGCGCAAGAAATAAAAAACAAGCCAAGATTGTGATGTTTGCAATCATTAACAGGGTACAAAGCTTGTAAAATCTAAGGCCATATTAGCTGCAAGAGATGCCTGGCTGGAGTAAACATAGCAGAATTAGTCCAAATGATGCTGTTAAATCCAAGGCCTTAATAAGGAAAGTGTTTCAAGCAGACAATGCATGTTACATTAATTTGGTCCATAGATGGTGGGAATCACATACTGTATGTTCTCTCTCCCTGCAAATGTTTCCCTTCTGTTGGTTGATCTAAATGTTTCCTCCACTCTTCCATTTCCTGTTTGTCCTCATCTGTCACTTAGATAAACAGATTGCGGATAAGTGTCCACTTTTTCTACTTAAGTCAACACTTCTCAGACAGGAAGTATCTAACTTTTCCATTTCATATCTTTAGTTCATCCCCTCGAGGAGTTCCACACTGGTAATAAGCATCCAAAGCCTCATAATTAAAAATCATATGGCATATTGAAAAAAAAAAAAAAAAAAAAAAAAAAAAAAAAAAAAAAAAAAAAAAAAAAAAAAAATAAAAAAAAAAAAAAAAAAAAAAAAAAAAAAAAAGAAGTACCTTCATTCTTGTTCATTTTATTGAACCGTATTATCGACTGGCTGTGTCATTAGCAGTGTGTAAGCTCCATATATTTTAACTAAAAAGTAATTACACTGTAATTACAATGTAGTAAAGGCAGCAAAATAACTACAGGTATATCTTTGAAAATAATTTTAAAATAAATGCAGAAACAAAACTACAAGTCTATTGTGCACAATGTTGCATTATATTATTTAATACAGCCCGTCTCATAGGCCCAACATGATGCTAATGTATGGTACATCTTTAAAGTACACCAGAATAAATTCCTGGCATTTTTCCAACACATTACACGGTGTCATATTAAGTCTTATAAAGTAACACACCCAAACAATTATGATGTTTGTTGAAGCAAAACAAAGATTGAAAGAAAAAGGCAACCATAACTCCCCATGCAGTTAACAAACAGCCTGCCCCACAGACTGATGTTATAATTTAACAACTGCAGGGTATTTAGACATTGTACTGTAGAGTTTGTTCCCATTTGTTTCCACTGAATATTTGACAGCTTTTTGTCTTTGAAGTCCGTCTTCTGAGCTAAGGCCTAAGCTGTGAGATCACCCGTGGGATGATTTGCTAATCTTCATCAGTCATTTTGTCTACATAAAAAGATGCCTCCAAGCAAATCAAGCATAAAGAGAGCCAGAAGAAAACAACACGGTGAAGCTTCATGCTTCAACAAATTGGCTTTCAGTTGCACTGTAATTCATTTAATTACGTCTGCTAGCATTGTGAGGCATGCTGCACCTCATCTGCAGATGTAACTGTATAAAATTCAAAAGTGATTTTCAGTCTCAAGGCCAGAGAATGTCAGGCAAACACTCCTTTGAGCATATTTCCTGTGGATAGCAAAGTAGTGATACTCAGCACGTGTATTTCACTGGCAAGGCTGAATCGTGCAAAGTTTAAATAAACAGGTTTGCTTTGGAAAGTTCCTACTGTGGCATGCATATTCAACATCACCTGTCTACATCCTTGCAACTTTATAGCCAGGATGAAACACTGAAAGGCCACAACACGGAACCATCTTTCATCACCAATCTGGGTCATGAGATTTTTCCATTGATGGGCATGAGACTTCCTAAAAGACAATTCCACTTTCCTGTGTCTGTATGGCCACAACTGCTGCATCTCCTTCAAGGTTTCACAAAATCACTGCTTCTTTGTTTCTTTGATCAAACTTCTCTCCTCTGCAGCTTTCCACAGTGATTTGGCTCAGGCTTGCTCCTTATCGGCCCTCCAAAGCTGCTCTTTGACTTCTGATGGAAGCGTGTTGAACAGATCCTCCTCCACCACAAGGCCAGTCCTCTTCAACAGCCGGCACTCGCCAAGCTCGACCGGAAGACACTCTAGACGATTCCCTCGCAGCTCCAACTGAGTCAACCCAGTTAGTTCCCCAAAGCGTGATGGCAGCGTCTGCAAACAGTTGTTCCCCAGATTCAGAGTACGAAGTTTCTTACACTGGAACAGCTCCGGGGGCAACGTCTCAATCTGAAATGGAGAGGAAATGAGGCAGAATTGTGAGGGGTGGAGGTTAACAGTACCTTGGGCTGCTAAGGCAGTTACTAAGCAAAAGAGGCAGTTGTCTCCACTATATTAAGTGGCTTAGTTATAGATCATATTAATTTCACATGCTACCCAATTAAAAACATGAGGTAATCTGGACAGAAGCACAGGAAAGACATAAAAACAAGATCAAAGCTAGGCATGCAAATGATACACGGTATAGGCCAATATCAGCTTCGGTGACTGCTATCAGCACATACAACATTTAGTGATGTCAGCGTCGGATCTATTACGTCACATCGATTTTGTGCTGTCTAAATGTTTAAAGATGGTATTATGAAGAAATAAAAGACTTTTAAACAGTTTAGTTATTTTAATTATGATAATAATAAAGAAACATCTGTAATCGCAATTGGCCAAATTGGCCCAGAACTTGCTGCCACCTCCAAAACAGCATGAAGTTAAATGTGATCCGATTGGTTCAAATATCAGATTTGGGAGGGCTTAAACATTGAATGGTCTGGGCAGGTTTGGTAAGTTTCAGCTTTTATTGGATGCTAGCTGGGAGAGTTGTGTATCACACCAGTAACCAGAATCTAAGGGTCATTATATACTTGTTGTAATCTTTTGTTAAAGCCGTATTTGACACATTTCGACTTAGGCTGGTGCCGAGCTAAGTATAACTATTGTGTGCATA
The DNA here is from genome assembly GCA_015108495.1 of Heterochromis multidens. NCBI lineage: Eukaryota > Metazoa > Chordata > Actinopteri > Cichliformes > Cichlidae > Heterochromis > Heterochromis multidens. Next base: position 13,650 of record VUQS01077640.1, read on the forward strand.
CATTTTTAACCAGCTCACTTTAGGTTGCTGGAGTGCTAGCTGTTAACAAAGCAACTGGTCCTACCTATCTAATGACACATGAACTAGCTAAACATTATTTCAGCCAAATTTGCCTATTTCCAGGGATCAACAGAGCAGATGAAAAAAAGCCTGGACTTGACTGATGTGCTATTTTTCTGTGCTTTGTGCCATTTTTCTTACAGCTAACAATAAGAACTGGTGTTTACATGGCTAATGTTTAATCCAAGTCTTTTAAAATTGCAGGGTTGGTGCTACATTCACATGTTTGACCAATTAATGTATGCAAAAAGCTACTTTCAGCTGCTCCCTTTGCCACAGCGGCTAGCTCTGCATGTTTAATTTGGCAAAATTTTACAACGGATGCCCTTCCTGACGCAACCCCAAGAAGAGATTTGTGTTCAGCTAGAATCGCCCCAGCGACCTTTCCCTTGACAAGGGAATGTGTAAACCACTACGCTATGGAGTCAACACCTAATATACACTAAACCAGCATTAAATCACAATCGGTATTTAATTCCGCAACTGGCATTTAATCCCACTCAAATTCGACGTTTAGAACAATAAAATTAAGTAGGTTTGCAATTGAATCACCAGAATGTGACATATACAAAGAATTTCACAATCTGTGCATGTCTACTAAAGACTTAAAGGTTTGAAAAGAACAAATTCAGGATTGCAATTACTCTGTATGTACTATGAACCTCTGTTTGAAAACAAGCGTTCAGTTTCCTTTTTTGCACAGAAATCACATTCAGTTAATAACTTCTACATATTCATAATAATTTTTTTTTATTTGGATATATAATGTGCTGGAAGTTTAAAGAGCATTTAAGGAAAAGAGGCCCTCGGAGCATGAAACATTAAAAGGGCCCCATTTAATCCAGCTATTTGTAGCTGCATACAAACCTGCTGGAAGCTATTTTCAGCATGCAAGCACACAAGAAAGTCTAGTAAAACAGCAGTAATAATAAGCTTTACTGAAAAACACATGATGCTGTATGCATGCTCAGTGTTCAACACAGTATATTCAGGAGAATGCACCAAATGTTTCTTTAAATTCTCACAGTGAACAAATCAGAATGAAATGCCCCAAAGCAAATAATTTGGTTAAGACTTAAATGATCTCCTTCACCAAAAGCCACAGGCTCCAATCCAGCGATGAATTTTTAGCATGACTGAACATGTCCTGAAAAATAACTAAGTTTATGATAATTTGCCATCTTCTCTTCCGAGTGAGAGAGGCTAGAGTTGTGGAGAAAAGGGATACATCACACTTATAATACCATATACACTTAGTGATAAATACATAGCAAAGGAATAATCAGCTGCTTCTCTAGTAAGTTCCTCATCCCATGGATGGACTTAATCTCCACCATCTGGGACTGCATCGCTGCTCTGCAGCCACAGTGAGCTAAACAGGGCGGCACTAGCTCTCCAGCAGCTGTGGGTTCTGGTCTGAGTGTCCCTCCAGCTTGTAGCAGATCTCCGGATAAGAGCAGGAACTACTGCTGCCAGCTGCAGTTCAAGATGGTGGAGTCAGAGTCTGTATGATGTGGGACTTGAAACTCAAGATAGCTAAATGCGATTGAGGACCACCACAACAGGAACTTGATGAGCCTGCCTTTAAGGAAACCCTAAACGGACAGGACTGGAGCTAGCTGGCTAGCAGTCACTGATGGTCCAGTAGTAAATAAACTATGTTGTTCTCTTAGACAAAGACTTGAGCAGCTGTCAATATATCTGGGTGGCCCACCTAAATAAAGTCTTTGTATGGGAAACACTGCAATCACACTGTTATCTTCAAAGCCATAATTCTAGACCTGTCCAAGAATATCTAGGTATTTATAAGGGTTGACCTTCGTCAATACCTTATCTGGCTTTTAAGTTAACCTTATTGACATGTAACAGAAAGATAGAGGGGTGGTAACATGATTGCAGAATGAGACACTTTTACTACAATGAACATGTGCACTGCACAAATTTAAGATAATTTCTGCTACTCACCCTGTTTGCTGTCACAGCAAAACACTGCAAGTTCTGGAGGAAGCCCACATCCGGGTGGATGCTGGTCAGATTGTTGTGGCTCAGGTCTAAGAAGCGCAACTTGCGACAGAAGAAAAGCTGGCTGGGGATCCTCTCTATCTTGTTCCTATTCAGATAGAGCCTCTCCAGGTTGGTAAGTGTTCCAATCTGAATCGGGATGTAGGCAATCTGGTTGTACCACAGCTTCAGGCACACGAGGCGGTGCAAGTGCTGAAAGCTGATGATCTCCTCTATTGTCTTCAGATTGTTGTCCTTCAGGTCGATCTCCTGCAGGTTGTGCAAACTAAAGATGGAGTGTGGAATACGTTCTAGATCACAACGAATGAGCTCGAGCTCTGTCAGGTTGACCATTTTCTTCAGGCTGTTGAGCACCATCAGTTTGGTGCCCTCGTTGTTAATGGAGAGCTTCTGAAGGTGCACACCCACATCTGTTACTACCTGGGGAAGCTTAGTAAGGTTGCTCTTAAGCCGCAGCACTTTGAGACTTTTGAGCTCTCTGAGCCCATCGATGACAATGTAACGATTATTCTCAGCGCTCAAGTTCCCGGTTAGATGCAGCTCTCTGAGATTCTTCAGGCTGTAGATCCACAATGGGATCTCCTTGATATCAGTGAACTTAATGTGTAGGGACTTTAGATTCTCTCTTAGGAAGGCCAGAGCTGGAGCCTCAATTTTAGCTGGGGTGTGATAGAGCCACATTTCCCCTAGGTTGGAAAGCTGGGCAATGATTGGGGGGATAGTCACATCTGGAATAAGCTCCAGCTTGAGCACTTCAAGTTCAACCAGATCAAACACTGTGTCTGGAATCCCACTGAGCATGAAGAGGTGCAGCTCCAGCTTTTCTTGGGAGTTCTTGGTGATACGCTGTCGCAGCTTCTCCAGTGTCCACTCATTGTTCAGGTTGAGCTGCCTCAGCTTGTTTTCACTCACCTCTGACAGAAATACAGCGAAGCGCTTGGAATAAAGAGGGTCATACTGATCTATCATGTGCAGCATGAAGGCAAAGTCATTCTTTACATCTGGGATGTCGCTGTAACTGCTTTCCTCGCGGATTGCTTCAAAGGAGTATCGTTTCAGGGAGCGGCTGAGCATCCAACAAAGAGTGTACATGCAGATGAGACCATAAACTACCACCAGGCAGATGTAGAAACAGGCCAAAATCCTGAAAAGAGTTGCTAATGGATGAGCGCAATGGAAAGCGCTGTACCCTGTTAGATTCTGAATGTTCTCTGTGCACAGCACATTGAAGCTAATGTGGCTTACATAGTGGACTGTGTAGCTAATTATCAGTATAAACTTTATTACCTTGATAATGGTCTGACGTATGTAAAGGCGGTACACTATATCACCCTCCTCTACATGTATCCTGAACTTCTTAACCTTTTCAAAAAGGGCCTTGGCCTGCTCCCCTTCCTTTTTATCTAAAACTCCAGTTTCAGAGCGATCCACAATTCCTTGTTCAATTCTGGACTTTGTTCGTTGGAGCATGGGCACACTGGCCTCAACATCCTCGCTCACACTTGAGGCCTTTTTGTCCATCGAACCGTTCATTTTTCCCACAGGCTTGGGGTCGCTCTCCTCCACCACGGTCTCAGACAAAGCTCTGGTTGTCCACGGAGAGTCGAAGCACTTGAGGAGGATGGAGACAAAATGCTCCACTTTAGAGCTCGTGCGGGGGAACTTAAACCAGAAGTTGCTGCAGGCCAAGAAGATTAGAGTGTGGAGTAGCACCAGATAAGGGAAATATTTAGCAAACCAGTGTAGTTTTTTCTCATAGCAGACTGCATCTACATAGTTATACTGATGTCGGTCGAGGTCATACTGAATGCCTTTGGGTTCCGGTGTGTAAGGGATGGTCATATTTGGCACGGGCATGACCTCACATGACTCGTTGACGACCCACTTGCAAGGCAGGCAGATCATCTTGTCCTGTGTGACCTGCAGTGTCCCACCGAACACTGCAATCATCAGCATGACGATTGAGATATAGTCGGTGAAAACGTCCCACCATGGCTTCAGGATACGGTACGCTGGCTGGGTGTCAGCAAAGTACCGGAGCTCTGTGACGGGAATCATGATGGCTTATCTGAAAAGGCAGAGACAACAGGGGATTAGTTCATGATATGTTAGGTTAAAAACATATTATACTGTGTTTTGAAAACATTATTGCTTTGGAGTAAAACTTAGCATAAATTATACTCAAAATATTATTCAAGCGTGACTAAACCTGCCTTATGTTGGCAGCTGACCTAGACCTTGTTTGATTTGATCTATTACAGACTAAAAATAAATAAATAAAAAAATCATTCTCTGGTTCTGATTTCTAAATTGTGGATATTTTAAGTTTTTTTCTTCATGAAGGTCAGCTGAATAGGTTTGTTTTTCTTTCAATAATTTATATGACAGTGTTTGGGATACAACCAACTGTCTGATATTTGCATTGTGAATTAATCCTCTCATTATTTTCTCCTTCATCGTCTCTAAAATGCCATGAAATAGTGAAAAATGTCGACTACAGTTTTCCCCCAGGATACATTTACAAATTACACTCCAAAACCATGACACATTCAATTTATAAATACATAAAACAGAGAAAGCCAGACGCTGCATTGGAGAAGGAAATGTTTAGATTTTTTGCACGAAATGGGACTCAAATTATTACACCATTTACACGGTGGAAACTAGTGGCGGCCAAATGGGAGTCTATGGACAGGCCGAAGGTTTTTCAGTCACGAGGGTTTGATGCTGAGTTTCAATTGGAGCTTGGAATTCGCCCCTCGGGGTGCAATTTTGTGCGTCCCTGACAAACTGGCATGGATTACCTGCCTCGTTTAAGGATTTAATTGGACAATTTGACATCATTCACACATTGTCACAGCACAGGCACTCTGGTCCAGCACACTATATGACAAGTGGAGTTGGCTAACTGGATGTAGGATGAGCAATGCCTTCTTTTGCTTTCCGTGTCTGCTGTTTCAAAGTCCTGGTACCGAAACATTGTGGACCACCACGGGTGTACGGGACTTACAACGTAAGATCTGTGGGGGGTTTTTTTGGCGTTTAAGATGCTTTACCAGCCGCCACTGGTGGAAACCTATATTCCCCACAGAAACCAAACATCTTGCTGCAGAGTCTATTACAACATCAGAGCACCATTTGCACTGTAACTGGGACTAAATGGATACCATAATAACATCACCATTTCATACACAAGGATAAACAATCCTCTTGTTTATTTCATACTGCAGAATTAGAAGAAAGCCTGCTTTAGCCTTGCCCTCTTTCTCTTACATGATGTTAAAAAAAAAAAAAAAAAAAAACAAACTCAA
>VUQS01077643.1:3097-14164 GCA_015108495.1 Heterochromis multidens
AGCCACGAAAGAAGACAACACTAGTTTGATGCACAGTGCTGTTGTAAATGTCAAGCAACCATGTAGTCTGTGGTAAGCTGAAGAGCCTACCTCACCATGTTAGAGTTGCATCATTACCAACAATAAGACAATAAGAGACTGCTGTTGGAGTTTGTACTTTAAAAAAAAAGTCATGAATGAAACCCTCCAGTGAACTTAAACTACTTCACAGCAGCAAACAAGCTCCCTGTCAACTACTCCTAGAAATATTTGCACTCACATTACACCATGCATAATATTCCAAATGCGAATATTCACTCATCCTCCATCAATCATTCACCATTTGTATCTGTTTTGCCCCAGGGGATCCATAACACTAAGTTAACATGCAAATAACCCTGAGGGGCCTGAATTCATTTATTGATTGACAGCTGAAGGAAGTGCTGTGTAGTTCTGAATGACAGAAGAACAGACAGGTGGTACCTAAATGACAGACAAATTGGGTCTGGACTAAGTGTGCCCTGGGGAGAGCAATCAGCCTCTCAGCACCACAGGATAGACTGTCAGGAGGTACCGAAGCTGCTCTATCTGAAGGAGCATGACTGAATTCTGGTTTCATTTGACTGATCAATTTGCTATCATTGGCTTAGCTTAGTTTAGGTTAAGAACTAAACCTATATGTTGCTCCTAGGAAATGCAGAATACATCTGGTTCTGATACCTGTAGGTGGGTACACAGTCTGATAGTTTAGGAACTATAAGGGTGGAAATTTGCCGTGCTGAATGTTTTCAACTTCCACAGCAACTAAGGCTGCTGTCTCAGATTTGTCATAATTGAAGCGGTCATCTGTTTAATTAGCAGAATCTTCACAGTTCCTCAGATGAATACATAAACAGGTATCTGAGAGTATGTTCTTGGGACAGAGACGTGGGCAGAAATGACAAGAAAGGAATTAAAGTTAATCTATGCTCCTGTTGTCAAAATGTAGGTGATCCTGAGTTCCTAACTCTAGTGGGGAAAAGCTTTTATAGAAGAAAGTAGCCAAAGGACACATCTTCAGATCCCTTCAATATGTTTTATAAGATTTTCTGACTTTGTAACACAGTATACAGTATAGTTAACTGAATGAGGGACAGGTCTTGTATACAAAGTATATATAGTCCTTATCTATATTCGTCAGTATAGTCATCATCACAGAGTAACTCCAGGCAATGTAGGGTAAATTTGGTATGGGATAATATCCAATGTTATCCTTTCTCGTGTAGCAAACAATAAGAAATAATTCACTAATGGAATTACTTCTTTTGGTTTAGGCCTGGTTAAAGTGTGTGGTAGGCAGGACATAAACCATATTGCCAAAAGTATTTGCTCGTCTGCCTTCACACACACACATGACATCCCATTCTTAATCCATAGGGTTTAATATGATGTCGGCCCACCCTTTGCAGCTATAACAGCTTCAACTCTTCTGGGAGGGATTTCCATAAGGTTTAGGAGTGTGTTTATGGGAATTTTTGACCATTCTTCTAGAAGCGCATTTATGAGGTCAGACACTGATGTTGGACGAGAAGACCTGGCTCGCAGTCTCTGCTCTAATTCATCCCAAAGGTGTTCTATCGGGTTGAGCTCAGGACTCTGTGCAGGCCAGTCAAGTTCTTCCACACCAAACTCGCTCATCCATGTCTTTATGGACTTTGCTTTGTGCACTGGTGCGCAGTCATATTGGAACAGGAAGGGGCCATCCCCAAACTGTTCCCACAAAGTTGGGAGCATGAAATTGTCCAAAATGTCTTGGTATGCTGAAGCATTAAGAGTTTCTTTCACTGGAACTAAGGGGCCGAGCCCAACTCCTGAAAAACAACCACACACCATAATCCTCCCTCCACCAAACTTTACATCTGGCACAATGCAGTCAGCATGTAACAGCCAAACTTAGACTCGTCCATTGGACAAACATACCGGAGCTCACAATACAAATTTTTTATGTGTCTTAAGTGATTTTTTTCCCCCACGCTGCAGTGCTACACCAGATAATAGGGTTCCCCCTTTGCCAGATCCCACTTCAGCACATGCTTTTAATCTATTTCTGAGAGACAGTATATAACAACAGAGTAAGTAATTTTCTAAACATTCCATTAGGTCTTTATACAAAAAATGTCATAATTTAAATAGTGTTTTATATATTACATACATATTACATTTACATATTACATATTTGTTCCACCTTGATGTACCAAACCTGTAGTACATCAGAAATGGCTGGTTTGAATAAGGTCTGAGTTTTTTTACTTGCTGCTACTACTAAGTAATACATTTCACCTAAATGTTGTGCAAGTCCCTTCCTGAACAGAATACTGAGTGTTGAAATAAAGCTTTCATATACAGTACATGTAAATATACCACAGCACATTTCATTAAAGTTTACAGAGATAAAACATGATCCCTCACAGAGGAAAGACCAAATATGAAGAAGATGTTAATTAGATATGTCTTTACACAAGGCTCTAACAGCAAATCTCTCTTCCTCTGGAATACACTAATAATAGGATTACACGGCATGACTCTGACAACACAGTTTGCAATCAAACTTGTAAAATGTTACTGATACCAATCTGTGCCAAAGACATCTGTGCTGGGAGAAAGATGAATAAAGAATTCAATTTGATTCTGGGCTTTTGCCCAAAATATATAAGTTTCATCTTAATATCCAGATAACCAAGCTTTTCTATTATAGTCACTTATCTAATGTCATATATTTTACCATGTATGCATGCTTTAAAAAAATCCCATTTGTTAATATCAGAGAAAAGATGCTTGTGATAAAGTAATAAGATGATAGAGTTTGATGTTTCTTCTTTGTAATGAAATCTTTTATTGAGGAGGAAGTGGAGGAGAGGAGTTGCTTTCATAAAGGCATGCTGTTTCCATCAAATGGCCTATTCCATCTTTTATACCTAGACTGTGTATATGCCACAGACCTGCAGAGCCATAAAATATGACAGTTTTTCTAATACAGGTCTCTTTCTGGCAGCATGCCTCACTCATTACCTATAGTAGTGCAGTCATTAGAAAATAAGGGTCGCGATACGGGCATTCACAGCACTAGAAGGTGTTTGTGTGGCATTCAAAATGTATCATGCACAAAGGCCTCTGTTCCCTCTCTCGTGCACTCTCTCTCCACCAAACAAACACACACATGCACACAAAAACACTTTTCTGAGTTGGAGCTGCAGAAAGAGCTAGGACTATTGTGCCTCGCCATGTAAATTAGTTGTTTACTTCTGTTCTCTCCCGCACTCGCTCGCATCATTAGCCACCTAAATATAACAACCGGCTGCCACCAATTTCCATCATACAATCTCATTTCACTGGTAATGACAGAGTACATACACCAATAAACCGAGACCCTAAAACAAGGTGAATGGCAGTGTCGAGACAAGAATACTCATGAGCAGAGAAATGTAATTTGTTGTTTGGATTTTCTTTTTTCTTTTCAGTTTTTTCTTGCCACTTACAATGTCTCTATTAATTACGCCATTCTGTGTGCTAACTTGGTCTGGCAATCCCTGGTCATTTGGGCTAATTTCACAAAGGATTTCATGGGGATCAATCTTCACAAAAAGGTTTATGATAGAGAGAGCAATGGAGTGAATGTAACAGAGGGGACTATGGATAGAAGGACAGCGAGGTGCATACCTCCTAATTACTTTTGTTTGAAGCGCATGATAGTTAATTAATCTACACTGTTATTATGTTATTTGAGAGAACCACTTGTGTCACAGCATATTCAATTATAAGTCTTACAGAGAAGGAGGGTTAACTCCTATACTGTGACAGGCAACTCATTATACCTATTGCTGTTTGACGAATCAATAGAGACATGATTGGGAAACTTACACAGGCCCCATTAGTAATCAGAGAATAATAACAGTAATCATGGACCAAATATAAAACCAGGATGGTTGTATTGATTCTTGGAGTTGTTTTGAGAGTTTTTTTTTCTCCCAACGATTATGTCTGTGTTTAAAAAAATATATAGTAGAGCTGCAGCTATCAAAAAGCCAGCGACCAGAATTGGAATTGGACCATTTTATGCATGCGCAACACATGCACAGTGATGCAGGCAAATAGTTGTGCACACAAGTCTTAAAGTTCACCAAAGTAAACCATGATGGGAAACATTTGGAACAACAAACACGTAAATTATCTTTATCCAGCTGAACGCGCCCAGTTTGAAGAAGCTAACAAAGAGAAAGTGGTTAAAGCTATCCTCAGCTCAGAGCCAGCCACAAGCCAGAAGCCTCGGTAAGAGCCAAAGGATCAAAGCAGTTATGAGGAAAATTATGGAGACAAGTGAAAAAAAGAAAAGGGTTGATGTCCTGTCATCTGGTGAGGGTACATACTGGTGGGGTAAGTACCTGGCATTTGTTTTGATATATAAATCTGTTACACCTGATTTTGTTCGGTAAGATAAAATATGTAAGTTAAAGGTGGGTGTACAGCAAATTATTTTCCAGGTATTTATTTGTACCTCTTGCCAGTAGCAGAGCACTTTATTTTCAGTTGTTTCAGTGACAGAAGATCCTGTAACTTACTGCAGTTTGGTAGAAATTGTAAGGTTTAATTATGTCTTTTATTATGAAAATAATTAACTTAGCACAAAAAGTAAGGAAATTTGTGTTTGGTCGAGGATTTCTTTAAACCTTATACCAGTGGAAAGCCTGTTTATTTCTCCTTAAATGGTACCACATTTTTAAGGAAAATGCATTTGTGGGTTGAGCAGCAGAGGTGAGTATGTGGGTTGCGCCCATGAAAAACTTGCCAAATCTTCTCTGCCAATGCCAAACAGCTTATTCTGCTATTGACTCTTGTTTTGAGCTTCTGGTACCCCAGGTGCTGACAATCAGGTGCCTGATTGGTGCCTGATTAGCAGCACCTGTGAGCATGGACCCTGCTACAGCAGTCAGTTGGTGTCTGCTCCAAGCATGCCACATTGGACTGATCTGGATAGGGCCAGTGCCATAGGGCAACTTCATGTAGGTGTTCTTAAAAACCAAGTTGCAGCATTATCTGGAGTGAGCCCTAGTATCTCCAAAATTCTCCAAATCCATCTCCAAATTGAAGTTCCATATAACGGGGGATGTCAGAGACAGGCTGCGAAGTGGGCATCCCAAGAAGACGACGCCACAAGGAGACCGTTTCTTCATCCTGTCAGCACTTAGGAAGCGTAGGCAGTCTTCTACAGATTTGCAGGATGATATGGCTGACGGCTCTCTACCCAGACAATCTGGAACAGACTGCACACAGCCAATCTCCGGTCTCATAGGGCTGCCAGGAGGACTGCCATGACTGTCCTTCACCGACAGGTCGTTTGCACTGGTGTCGGCAACATGTACACTGGAACCTGAACATGTGGAGGAATGTTGTGTTCAGTGATGAGCCCAGATTCTGCCTACGGCAGTTGGATCATAGGATCAAAGTATGGAGAAGAAGCGGAGAACGCTATGCTGATTGCTGCACCGATAGGGTAACAGTTTTTGGTGGAAGCAGTGTGATGGTGTGGGGCGGCAGCTCCCTCACTAGAAAAACAAGGCTTGTCATCATTGGAGGCAATGTCAATGCAGAGTGATATCGAGATGACCAGTGGCAATCCCATATCTTCACAGCCTGGGACTGAACTCGATCCTCCAAGATGACAATGCTCGCCCCCACAGAGCAGGGTTTATCAGAGACTACCTCCAGAATTTGGGAGTGGAGAGGATGGAATGGCCTGTCTGCAGTCCTGACCTCAACCTCATTGAACACTTGTGGGATCAACTTGGACTTGCCGTTAGTGCCAGAGTGAGCAACGCAAACACACTGGCTGACTTAAGACAAATGCTGGTTGAAGAATGGGATGCCATCCCACAGCAGTGTGTGACCAGCATGAGGAGGAGGTGCCAAGCTGTTGTGGCTGTGTATGGTTCTTCCACATGCTGCTGAGGCCCCTGTTTGTTAAATTAATAAACTGTTAAATTGCCAATATGTCTTGTTTCTTCAGACTTCAATCATCCAGTCCAATAAACGACACCAAACAAGAGTCAATAGCAGAATAAGTTGTTTGGCATTGGCAGAGAAGATTTGGCAAGTTTTTCATGGGCACAACCCACACACTCAACTCTGCTGCTCAATCCATAAATGCATTTTCCTTACAAATGTGGCACCATTTAAGGAGAAATAAACAGGCTTTCCAATGGTATAAGACGGTATAAGGTATTGTTTAAAGAGTTCTATTTTTGTCCTGTTGTTGATAAAATAAAAAATGTGTCTGTGTCTATCAAAAGTTTAGAAAAATACTTTTTTTTTTCACATATCAGATATTAATCACATATTCTTACTCTCTTAATACGATAACTACTATTTCTCTCCTTAAGTGTGACGTAATGTCCTATGATGTGACATGCATAAAATAACCAAAAATGTGCTTTAAATTTCAAAATCTCTTTAAAAAACAGTAGGGTGTTACATTAGGGGAGATACAATTATCCATCCATCCTCTTCCGTTTATACAATTCAGGGTTCCGGGAGCCTACACCAGCTACCATAGGGTGAGAAGTAGGTTACACCCTGGACAGGTTGCCAGCCTGTCGTAGGGTTAACACAGAGAGACAAACAACCATTCACACTCACATTCATAACTATGGGCAATTTAGAATCACCAATTAACCTAACCCCTCAAACTGCATGTCTTTGGACTGTGAGAGGAGGCCGGATTACCCAGCAAGAACCCACGCTGACATGGGGAAAACATGCAAATTCCACACAGAAAGGCCCCAGCCAGATGGTGGATTCGAACCCAAGACCTTCTTGCTGTGAGGCAACAGTGCTCACAGCAAGAAGGACTTGTCTCATTCCGAGACATTTCAATTATCCTGCCTCTTAATTTGGTATAATTTCCAACAGTTTTGTAAGATTGGTGACAAAGTCCAACAATTTCAACTATTCATGGTGAAAAATATTTTTAATATTAATTTTACATGAAATAAATAACACTGTATGAAAATAAGTAACTATGTAGCCAAATCTGTCTGTTTTACAAAAAAACAAAAAACTTTTTACTGCATATTTATCAAATGAAAAACATTAATAGCACTTTTGTGGTTTACCAGTGATTATTGTACTATGAAAGTGTGAAAGGTGAGTTTGAGAAATTCACCCTGTGCACAAGGCCAAGATAGCAATGATATTGATTTTACAGATTTAGTAAGGTTTTATTGTTAGATTTCTTAGCATTCTCTTTTCCAAAATAACGTCACACAAATAGCCTTGATCACCTCTGGTTTAAATTATTTCAAAGTCTAGATGGTCTCTATTCATCTATTTTGGAAAGCCTTCAGATTAAGATAATGATAACACTTTTATTTGTTGATACTCAACACAGACGGCTGTTTCAAGGCCACAGATACAAGATCCATTAGCAGCACCAACATCACTACCCTTTGCAGTTTTATTAGACCATTAATGCTCAGTGTGCAAACCACAAATGTGCACCTATCGAGGTTAAGAATGACTTGCTTACTGCTGTCACTGCACCTTAATTTGTTACTCTTCCAAAGTTTTATATCACATAATCTATGTCTAGACTTGTTTTCTTATAACTTGTTCAGTTTTATGAGGTAAAACTGTGACTACAATACACGCCTGTATTTTTCTTGTTTCCCTTTGTTGGGGATTTCTAGAAGTGGTTATTAGTAACTCTGTAAACAGAGTTGATTATTATAAACCTGTCACTTTTATGACTTGATTAATCCCTTGGACCATAAAATATAAGAAAAAAAATTAAACCACACCTAATTGTTTTCTTGCAATCTAAATTACTTTAACTTTAAATTACTTTAACATTCACCCCATATTTTTTTCTAAAAGAGACTAAACACTTGGAATAATTTTGTTCATTATACCCCTACAGGTAACACAAAAGGTGAGAAACTACTGTTTTGTCTGTGCACACTCCAATTATAAAGCAAGGAACTATTTTTGGTGTTGTTACCTTTTTAATTGTTCAAAGCATTTGAATTATGAAGCTTTGAGCTTGTAAATGGTTTATAACATTTCATTCACAATAGACTCATTCCATTCAAATTTGAACTTGACATTTCACAGATTTAATGTGAATTACCACAAAGACCCGACCACTACAAAGAGACACTAAAAAACTACAAAGAGGCACAGAATAACTACAAAGAGACACTAAACTTTAAAATGAAACAAAAATAACTACAAAAACACAAAATAACAACAAAGAAACAAAATAATTACAAAAGACAAGTTAACTACAAAGAGATATTAAAGAACTACAAAGAGACACAAAATGAGTTGAAAGAAATACAAAATAACTATACAGAGAAACCAAATGACTACAAAGAGGCACAGAACTACAAAAAGAAACAAAATAACAACAAAGACACAAAATAACAACAAAAGACAAGTACTACTAAAAAAACAACAACAAGACACATAATTACTATTAAGAGGTAGCAAAACACACAAAAAACCTGCAGTGAGACTCAAAATGAACAGAAAGACACAAAAGATGTGGAAATGATGACAAGGGGAAAAACAGCACCACCTCCTAAGCTCAGCTAAATACTGAACTTTAACTTGAGTTTTTTCAACCAGCAGCAGGACATGAATGTATCAGTCATGGTCTTTTGATCCTGTAAAGGAGGGTGTGTTCTGTGGCTCATTGCCTCATCATTTTTCCATTGCTGTAGACTATTTGGTTTTGGTTTTGATTGGTTAACTGGCACTCATTTATGACACTGAACATATAAATATGGCCCTAAAAGTGTATCTTTACACAGTTTTACTCATTTCAGAAGTTAAACCCCCCCTTACTTAATACTGTGCCCCAGTTTTGTGAGTTAACCCTATTAAGAACACATTTAGATGTTATGCAGTTCAGTACACAATAACCACCCATTATCTTAATTTTGATGACAAAAACTGAAAAATGTAGAACCTTTATTGAAGCAGAATTGATGGTAGAGCTGTTTTATTGGACTGCACTTAATTTCACAGTGTGCGTAATAAAATAAATGTCACATTATTCCACAGCTCAGTGTCTCTGCTTACTTCTGGCAACATAACTACTAGGGCTGTAGTTTTGGATGGATGCAGAGAAGTCAAACCCTAAATCCTACAGTTACAGTACAATATGTTCCAAGTTATTTCTGGTCGACTGACCTACAATTTCCTGCAACCGCTAAAACCAGAACATGCAATTGCTAAGGATGTTTTGCAATAAGAGACTGTTCTTTTACATATGGCACAATGGCTATTCTGTTACAAAGCACATGCATTTTTATTAGTTTAAATCTGTACTAAGGTCCATACACAGTGCACTAAAAAAAATAGATTATTCACTATGAAATAATATCTGAGTCTATAATTCTTTTATCAAGGTATTTATAGAGCAAATCACACAGTAAAAAAGTAACCCTGGAGGGTTATGTATGGCTTGAGAAGGGTTTACATTTTCATACATGTTTTCAATGCAATAGCCTGTTACCATAGAGCTATAACTTTGTTAGCATGGACTAAGTTAATCCACACTATTTACAACTTGAGGTTACATTTGCATCCCAAATGTCTCATCTTTAAGCTTATCTTTATAGAATAAAGGGCAAAATACATATGCGTGAGCACGAAAGACAAAAGGAGGGCGAGGCAAAGGGATACAAAGATATAATGCACCTTACTTACAGTGGTTATTTAGAGAGAAAATAACAAGTAAACACAGGTGTTACTAATCCATTTAACCAGGGCTTTGAACCCAAACAGAATATCACTAATGTCATTAGTTAACACCTGTGTTACCTACTGTTCATGTCAAAATAGCATGCTGGGGAAAAGATCTGCACACATTCATGGACCAGCCATTCAAACTAAACAAAAACACAAAAACAAACTACTTTTTGTTCATTTTCAGGAGTTGTACTTTTAATGTGGCATCATCATAATTTAAGATTGTATATTGAATTAAAGAAAGTAAGGGTTTTACATGATACTTGATATCAGCTGTAGGCCAACGATTTATTTTCAGTACCTAGTTTTGGCTCAATCTTCCATGTGTGTCGCTACGACTGAAAAATATTTCATTTATTCCTGTGCATTGTGTATTGAGCTTACCAGATTTCTAGCACTTAGGCCACCGTGGTCCTAGTTACAAAGTTCTAGTAATTTTTTAACAGCTTGCCGTTAGTCTGCATAATTTGAACTAAAGGGTTTTATAGCCGACATTCCTGCGTGCTTCTCGGTACGGCTCAGAAACGGCGGGGAGCGACTGCTTCCCTCTGCTGCACAGCGAAGGCAGCGCTGCTCCACTGATCTACTGACCCAGTTTTTTTTGAAAGAAGCTGAACGAGAAAGAATGTGGGGGACAAACCTCGAGGCACCACGTGACAGACTAAGCTCCTCGAGGGCAGTTTGGTGAAGGTTAGGCAAATATTAATGTTAGCAGCAGGCTGGGAGAAGACGGTGGCCTTCGCAAAGGAACCGCAGGTTGGAAAAGTGTAAAATTATTTTTGGGGTTTGGGATAAAGTCGTCGTCATGGTTACAGTGACGTGTTTTTATCGTGAGTGTGAAGTTTGCCGACAAAAGCCCCCCCACCCCCGGAAACGAGCACCACATAGTAACCTACGGAATGAATGGACAGGGTGTCGCGCGCATTGGCAACCGGCATTTTTAGGTGCAGTCGGTTAAGAGGCAGGTGCCAGCTGCTCAAGGCACTGGTGCGGCATACGGTAATGTTGTGACTGCTCCCACTCGGTTAAGTGGTGTCGTCGTCTCCTCTCAATGTCCCCATAAAGTTTTAATTTAATAAGTAAACCTCACTCACTATAACCTGACTTGCCGTTAAAGAAAAGCCACGTTAAGGGACTAAAGAAGTTCAGAACTAATTCGTGAAATTAGACAAATACTGCTGCTTAGATTTTTTTTTTTTTTCCAGCTAAAGGAAGGGAAACAAGTAGTTACCAAAAAATAAATAAATAAATAAATTTAAAAAAAAAAAAAAGCAAAGCTAAAGTATCCACAATAACCACAAC
>VUQS01077644.1:2539-13731 GCA_015108495.1 Heterochromis multidens
AAAAAAAAAACAGGAACAAAAAAAAAAAAAAAGGAAACATGAAGTAGACAAATGAATTATTACAATATCAGATAAACATAGTCAGATGGCAAACTCTATTTGCTCAAGTCTGGCTGCTGTAACCCTCATCTCTACACTGTCACCTCAGAACAGCAGCAACCGCTTCTCCTGACTTCTTTCATCTTGAAACCCGTTTGTCATTTCTCCATGTGTTGACCGTTTCTAGTGGCTGCAGCTGTTTCCGTTCTCTAAATTTAATTTCACTTTTCCGGGTCCTATCAGAAATACAGCAAATAAAAGCAATCTTCCTGTTAATGCCAGTAAACCACCACCAACACAAATGACTGAAACGTCTAAGGATGTGTTTAACAACAGTTTAAATCCCACAAACTTCACTGAGACTAATAAGGATGTGCGAACAAAGTTTTCTCACTGTCTTGCAACTTTGCCTAGTGGAGGAGGTCAAAGATTGCTGTAGGCCTATTGCAGCCCTCCACTTGTTAATCCACTTCCTGTTCTATATTAATTGCACTCCAGAGTTTGTCTGTCACACCCTGCAAATAGGCTACAGGCCCTACTTAAAACTCTCCCAGACGAAGCCTGTGAACACTCTGCCTCATAACCAAGACAGAATCTTTCTAACACAAAGATGTGACCAGGAGATGTTGATACCATGCTGAGTAGTCGTCCTTGCACACAGAGCTGAACGTGACTTTTTCCCACTGAATCTAGTCCTTTATAGATTGAGCTTTAGCTCTGAGCCATTTCCATTATTAGGCTGTCCTAGAGAACGGGAGGTGGACATGAGATGCTGTCGTCAATGCTGCGAATCACCTGAACCCAACAGCAAGGGCATAATGACTCGAAAAGAAGCAACAATGAGAGAAAGCTATTAAACTGCAAATCTGGATGTGGGTTGCAGCAGCAGCAGACAGTTTGTGTATATTTGTGTCTCCCTACCTTTCCAATAAACATCCTAATGTCCCTAAAACTTAAATGTGTGTCCAAAAGATTCATGAGCAAATCAAAGTTGCACACAGTAGACCATGAAGACTCATATATATATATGCGTGTGTGAATAAAACCACAGAAAGCAAACAAACATACAAACAGAGGACATTTTACTTGAGCATGAACAATATACCAACAGTACTTGTAGTTATTTATCCTAATAAAGCGCCAAGCTGATTGCCAGTTAATGAAAGAAGCGACAGTGTAGATGTGCTGGTAAGCACTGTAAGCTGAAGAAAAACAACAGCGCGGTGAGGTTAAAATCAATACTGTTTTGGAGTGAGATAGCACTTTGGGGGTCCTTGGGGACCCACTAAAACACTAGCTGACAGGTAAGTGTCTGAGCAGTCGCTAGAGAGGTAGAAACCCAAATGTGTCAGCCCTGAGGTCAGCCTGACATCTGACTCACAGCGACGAAGACACACAACAGTCAACCTGACAGCAAAAGGCGGAGAAATCAATATCATACTCCTTTGGATTCTGTAAATCCAGAATATTTTGAAGTAAAAGGAACTTTACACAGAGAATCTCTAATGTATCAGTGAATAATATTTAGTTCCCGTGTGTGTATAACATGCAAGAATCAGTAGAGGAAGTTGTGAAACTAGTCAAGTCAGGCGAAACATGGTTATAAAATACAAGATCCTTCGATTCTAGGAGCACATAACTTTGCTACAGGTGTCAAACAATTCAGATTTCAGGTTTGTGATGCTCTGGTGAATCAGTTGCTGGATTAAAGGCCAACGTAAGTGGTGGGGTTAGGGTTAAGACCACGGCACCTACTGGTGAATGGCTTGAAGAAATTTTCTCTGGTGCTTCCTGACTCTGGCGTGGTCCATCTTCCTCACCAGTTTAGTGTTCTTGTAGATGAGCCACGTCTCCCTGAGAACATTCGCAGCTGTGTTTTTCACCTTGGGTGCACAAAATAAAATAAAATATTAGGAGGAGGCGTTTGGTTAAGACTGCAAAGAAGCAAAACATCTGTGATGTCAAGAATACAGAGTGGAGCGCTTTCACTTACTCTTTTTGTTAGCTGGGTGTCCATCATAAAATTGTGGACATGTTTTTCAGCTTTGGTTAATTCCAGTTTCTTCGCCACCACAGCCACCACCAGGGCAGTGCAGCCAGCGCCCTAAGGAATGGACAGATACAAGTATGCGACGTAGATTTTCATTACTTTCATTTACTTGTCAATATTTTTCAGTCATGATATATTATCAATAGATCAACTGCTTTTACATAATTAATAACATCTTTTAACAAAGACAAAAAAACAAGCACTCAGTCTCACCATAATGCCAGTCAGGAGGCAGACTCCTTTCCCACAGTACGTGTGTGGGACCATATCCCCATATCCAATAGTAAGAAACGTGATTGAGATCAACCACATGGCTCCAAGAAAGTTGCTGGTTATGTCCTGGTTATCATGGTACCTGTAATGAATAATAAATGTAACAGATTGACACACCTTCATGCACCTGAAGAAACTGATGCTCATGACTGCTACTTATTTTTTAAAAAAAATGGTTTTAGCCTTTGTAGTGCCTAAAATCCAACGTTTGGTCAGAATTCTGCAGGGTCATAATCTTTTCTTACAGCTTGTGTTAATCCTTCTATCTTGATGCTCAGACAGAGGATGAGTATTCTATCTATTTTTATGCCTTAT
This sequence comes from Heterochromis multidens, assembly GCA_015108495.1. Taxonomy (NCBI): domain Eukaryota; kingdom Metazoa; phylum Chordata; class Actinopteri; order Cichliformes; family Cichlidae; genus Heterochromis; species Heterochromis multidens. The sequence goes on from VUQS01077644.1 coordinate 5,217, forward strand.
CTATGTTTCATGCTGAGCAGCACGGCATAGCGTGAGAAACTGATCCAGGCACCTCTCGCAAGCTCTCACTGTCCATGCAGCGATTATCCATAGCGAGATGGTGAAGACCAGCAGCACAGTGCCAGGACAGATGGTCATGAGAGTCTTCATCACAAATCGTGTGTTAAAGTTAATCTTGTTGAGTGCACCGATACTGCGGGACGAGGCATCAGTGAAGAGCTTGCTGTGCAGCAGCATGACACGAGCGATGAGGTACAGCCGCAGGAACATGGGGATGGACAGGATGATGTCCACATCTGCATCCGTCTTGGATGCCACATAGGAGTAGGCCAAGCGTGCTGTCCAGGTGAAGGTGTAGTTCCCTGGGATGGGGTGTATGGCGCACACCAGGATCTCCAGGCAGATGAAGAAGATGCGCTCGTATGTCATGGCTATCCTCCAGTCATCAGCTGCATTGTCCACCATAAATAGCTGCAAGGAGAGGGCATCGTGAGGGTGATGAAGTGTAAAAAAAAACGAAAAAAAAAAAACCAGCTCACATTTTCATCACATTGACACAGCAAGCTACAGGAAATCATTAAACCCATTAAAGAGTAAACAACAAATTGCCTCAAGCTATTAAATTACATTTTTGAGTCACATTTTTTTTTTAAAGAAACTGCACTCAGAACAACATTTGGAGGAGGTGAAGCCAAAGAAAATGAAAAATATTTCATGACAAGGGGAGGATTTTACATGCTTTCAGGGACATAAATGGCCTTCAGATATTTGCAGATATATATAACATCTGATGAAGGCTGCAAGGCTTAAATGTCGTACCTTTGTTTTTGAGTACACCACACCAGGTGTATAAGTTTTCATGTATTTGTCTTGCCTTTAGGAACTGTTTGTTGGTAAAATGCCAAAGGAATTAAAAAAAAAAAAAAAACTGGGGCAGGGGCATGTTTACCACTGTATTGCATCACCCCTTCTTTTAACAACACCTTGTAAGCATTTGGGAACTAAAGCTTTGAAAATGAAAAGTTTCTCCATTGTTGTTTGATATAGGGTCTCAGCTGCTCAGCTATTTGTCTTTAGTACATAATCAAACTGTTGTAATGTGAAAGACGTCTGGATGGCAATGTGTTTCTGCAAAACCTGTGTATATCATTCAGCATTAATGAAGCCTTCAGAGATGTGCAAGTTGCTCATGCAATGAGTCTACGTTTTCCAAAAAGAACTGAAACTTTGGACTGTTCAGACTACAGCACACATTTTCCACTTCACCTCAGACCATCTTAAATGAGCTTGGTTCCAGAGAAGGATCTTTTTTATTTATGCATTTTTTTTTCTTTGCAAGGTAGAGCTTTAACATTGTGAGATGCAGTGTCACTGACAGTGGTTTTGAGAAGTATCCCTGAACCCATGCAGTAGTGTGACTATGGATAAAATGCCTATAATTTACAGTGGCCCTGAGAGGTCAAACGCACTGCAGCTTAAGAAAACATCAGCAAATAGAAAAATGCTGCAAAAGGACACAAAATGCAATGGAAGTTGAATAAAACACAATGGAAGCAGAAAAAATCTCACAAAACACTTCGCATGATTCATATAATACTGTAGATACATGTTTGCTATTAGCTGCTGACTGTTAGCTCACTTATGCATCTGGTCCGTCACGTTATTGTCTCCCCAAAAACACTTCTGTGGTGTTTTCTGAGGGTTTGTTTTTTTTAGCTTTTGCTGCGTTTTTTCACATTTCCGTTCCGTTTTATTCAACTTCCGTTGTGTTTTGTTTTGCAGCGTTTTTCTATTTGCTGGTGTGTGCTGGTGTGATGCAATACTTTTGTTAAAGCCCTTGAATGAAACCTGAAGGCCTGCACTTCGAGCCACATCTTGTTTGCTTGATTTAAAATCCAGTGTGGTGGTGTACAACTTGGACCTAACTGTATGTACAGTAGATAATTATGCTAGCATCAAATTCAAAATCTGATCTGCTTTATAATGTTCAAATAATATTTGTCCTTTTAATATTTTGTGTTAGTTTACATTTTAAACAGCGTTCTCGCTTTTTTTGGAAACAGTGTTGGAAACAAATATTTGATTATCTAATTAACATAAACATAGTCAGTGATTATTGTTATTATTAATTCATGGTTTCAGTTATTTTCACGCAAAAATATCAACAAAATAATCCAAACACTCCAGGTGCTCACGCATTATTGTGAACTGATAATCTTTGAGTTTTTACCTTTTGAACAAACCTAGACATTTAAAGATTATCAGGATGGCATGGACAGTATGTGGGCTTTTCAAAACAATAAAAAAAAGTACATTTAGACTAAATAATGCAAAAAGAAAAAGATTCATCAGTACTGTATAAAACAGCTTTTGCCTTCCATTTTTGGAATAAATGAAAAGACATAGTGTAAAGCATTTGAGTGTCTATAGAATAAATAGTTAGTATTCAAGATTTAGACTTCTCCATTAAAATAAAAAGTATTACATCAGGCAATACATTAGCAGCATGCAGTAAGCATTTTCAACTTCTAAGCATTATACTAATGAGAACATCTGCCACCTCCACATTAGCATTAGGTGCTGATCGCCTGGCCACCCTGACCAGAAGGTTGGCAGTTTCACCGGGGACCTCAGTGTGAGTGGATTTCAACACCTCTCATCGCTCTTCTCCACCCCATCCTTTGTCATGCACAGCAGCTTTCTCACACGGTCACTTCTCCTGCTGTCCTTTCTCTCCTCTTTATCTTCAGCTCATGTTTGAGCCCGACTACCAATATCAGCTCCTTCACAGTGGCTGCTTATCATGCTTACGGTTGTAAACAGACTATCTCAATTTTATACCTGTTACTTTATATTGTGAGGGTTGCAGATAAAATACTTCCAAACCGTATTTCTCTCTCTCTGACACCCCGCACTGGTCTCCCTTCCCTAATGCGCCTGCTCTATCCACTCAATCACATCAAGGTCCTTCGCCCGTACAAGCCGTCACAAGTGGCAGTAGATTTTTCACAAAATGTTGCTGTCAGCAAATCCAAGCGAGGTTTCCTGGCAGCTGTTTTTGCCATGAGAGCAGACGCCTTTATGAAGGAAAAAAAGAAAAGAAAAACTGCACTATTACGTCTAGTCACAAACCTCCCTAATGTACTTGGCAATAAATTATGGGGTGTCCAGTGACTTCTCCGGCTTATATATGATATACAGTACAATGATTTTGCTTACAGTCCTCTGAAACAACATCCGGGACAGTTCTGTTCATCTTTCAGCTCAGAACTGTACAAGCATTATTAAAGGAGGCGGTCTAAAGGGGGGAAGGTTATCTATTTTCATGAAAGCAGGAATTTGTTGGAGGGATTTACAGATTTAAAGATACATTTTAGCCAGTGGTTGCCTTTCAATGTATTCTAAAAAAGTAGAAAAGGTTAACATTAAATATATAATAAATGTGCATCTAACTTAATATAATGAATGTTGTACATCTTCGGTACAATCCAGTTTGTTCTAGTAATAGGTGAAAATATTATATAGTAGTATTTGTTTGCTTACTCAATGGTAATTACTGAAAAAGGAAAAAATAACCCAGAAATTCAATGGAAGAAAAGCTCCAAATATCAATACTGAGCCTGTTTGCTTCCTAAATCTGAAATACAAAGGACATGTTATTTGAAAACAGGGCAAAGGCAACATGTCAAATGTTAAAACTGAAAAATTTATGGTTTTTTGAAAAATCATGAAAACAATCATGGAAACCCATGAAGTTCCTGGTGCACAGTTTTTGTGCTGATGTTAATGCCAGAGGAGCTTTGGTTTGTTATTGAGTCAGCAGAGCATTGGCAACTTTTACGAGCTATGCACCTCAGAAGCACTCGACGACTCCGCTCTATAACTTTATGTGGTCTGACACTTTGTGGCTGACTTGCTGTGGTTCATAAATGTTTCCACTTTGCAGTAGCACCACTTATTGTTGATTGTGGAATATCTAGGAGGGAAGAAATTTCACCAGCTCACTTGTTGTAATGGCAGCATCCTATTACAGAACCATGCTCAAATTCAGTGAGCTCTTTAGAACGACCCATTCTTTCACAAAAGCTTGTAAAGGCAGAATGCATGGCTATGGGGCTTGGCTTAATCCACCTGTGGCAATGGGACTGAAAACACCTGAATTCAAAAATAAAGAGGTGTGGCCCAGTACTTTTGCAGCATATGTCAAAATCTTTGGACAGGGGCAACATCTCACAAGCAATTAAGTGAACCGGAAACATGTCAGTGACATAACTGGATGTAATGAGAACTTCTCAGAGAGGCAGAGCTATTCAGAAGTAAAAATGAAGAGAGCTGCACTTCACGTGGAGAAATAGAGCACCAATTTTAGAATAATTCAACATTCACAGTACATAATGTTAATAAACATAATATTTGGAGAATGTGCACAAGGGACAAGGCTAAAAACCAAAACTGACTGGCAAAGAAAAAAACACAAGATACAGAAATGCTGCTGTTTCCTCTGCTCATTTAAGATGGACTGAGTTGAAGTGGAAAGCTGTCTGTGGTTTTACGTATCAAAATTTAAATTCATGCTTGAATTCATGCACGCTGCTCTATCCAGGCTAAAGAGGAGCGGGACTGTTCGGGTTGTTGCCTTGTCTTGCTGTCAGGGAAGGCCTTATTTATTTTTGCAAGACAATGTCAAACCACATTCTGCACAGATTGCACAGCGTGGCGCTGTAGTAAGAGAGTCAGTGTGCAAAACTGGCCTGTCTGCAGTTCAGACCTGTTAACTATTGAAAACATTTGGCGGATTATGAGGCGAAAAAAGACAACAAAGGAGGCTGTGAACTGTTGAGTGGCTGAAATCCTATATCAAGACGCAGCAAGAAGCCTTTGATTTACAAAACTACAGCAGTTGGTCTCCTCATTCCCCGAACATTTACAGAGTGAGTTGTTTAAAAACAGAGAAAAACCTGATACCTGATTTTAACCTTTTTAAAATGTGTTGCTGGCAATAAAAATGAGCATATGTTTTTCAAAAACAAACAAATGCCGTCCTTTCAGCATTTGCTGTGTTGTCCTTGTACTTTTAATTATATATTTCTGGAATTTCCCCCAGGATCAATAAAGTACCTATCTATCTATCTATCTATCTATCTATCTATAGGGCTTATATGATTTACAAATCATTCTGTCCCAACTTTATGACAAATAATATGGTCATAATATTCAGGACATTCTGGAGGCATACATCATGACTCGGCAGTTTGCCAGCTACTCTCCATTTAATTTGGAATTTCTCATTATAGAAATAAAGAAACTGTCCCACTCCTGAAAGGCTAATGGGATCACTGACCTAGATTGTAATTTTAGCTGTGACATGTTACCTAAAATGGAATCGCTGAAATAGTCATATTTCTCGCATCTAAAATAAAGCTCCTATTCAAAGTCTTCATCTCAAGGACAAAGAGAGCACGCAGAAATCAATAAGACTGCACTACAGACGTATATGAATGCGCCACATGCTACAGTTTGACAGCTTCAAAGGCACTCAGAGACTACCGCTTCAGCTGCTTTAACACAAAAACGGCACACTGCACACTTATTATAGCTTCTGAGCCAAGAAATGTGCAGGAAATATCAACTGTCAACAAGCCGGCACAGTACAACACAAACCACCACCACCAACAAGCTCTAACACATGTCCCTGAACAAATGGTACAACAACCCCACGTAGCCTCTGCAGCTCATTTGTATTTATTCAAAAGCTACAATCAAAGTTTCCCCCAAACACAGAAAATACATGAATTAAAGTTTCAGAGGCAGTTGTTCCTATCAAATGAGTGACACTGAGCTCCTTTAACAAACTGACATCTGTCAAAGAAGTGTGTAACTCTAACCACAGCTTGTCCTGTTGGGCTTTCCAACTGAGTGTAATGTAGACATGGAAATACAAGCTGTCTCCACTCCACTATGGTCTCTTACTTACAGAATTAGCGGTCTGAAAGAGGCTAAATCTATTGTTTGCACGCGGCACAAGCGCCGTTTTATTTTACATTTTAAACAACAAACCGGTCGTGTCAAAAGCAGTTACAAAGTTTGTTACCTCCAAACAATGTAATTAAACATTTAACAGCAGCTTGCATAAGGAAAGCGTACTTGGTGAGTAAAAGCAATTATGGTAATGGATGACCTGAAATACAATACTCAAGGGGCTTTAACCGCACAGCATGAAATATTTCATACTCGCAGGAAAAACATGCAGTTATGACAGAGAGGCGGAAGAAACTACATCTACAGATGAAAAAAAATATTAAACTGTGAGTGTTTTAAATTATGTTAACAGTGCGAAAAATAAAACAGCTGATGAGAACGAGAAGATGAAATTATTTACAGCACAGATGGTTTAAGTGCTGTAAAAACAGGCTTTAAATGTAATCATATTAAAATAATCTTAATTGCAGTTTTCTTTTTTCAAAGACTGAAAGCATGAAACAACTAATAGATCTGCGAAGACAACAAATGATCCCAAAAGTTAATTTTGTGGTGTTCATTAAACTATTATTACCTTTTCTTTAAAAGGTTATATGAATCAGGAAATCATGACCACAGAGACATAATTATTAAAAAGATGTCTAACCTACATTAGTTTCAAATAAAAAGGGGGTGAGTTGAGAAACATCTCACTGGCAGACAGTTTATTTTTAAAATAAAGAAGGTGAAAAGAATCTCTTTAAAGTGGTAGGAGCACCATATTTTGACCTTACACAGAGTGCTTCAATGAAAGGGAAGATTTGTTTCAAGATGAAACGGATGCACAGTTAAAATAGAGTCTATAGATAGTTGGTAAATAATGCAAACCTATATGGACATACTTCATTTTTCTCTTCACTCAAATAAAATGTGGTGAACAGATTTTTTTTGTTGTGTTCACTGTCAAGAAATTTGATGTTTAAACGAGGCCAATGTTTTGTAAAAGTGGTAGAAACTCTGCTTGTTACAACCAAGGTATGCAGAGGAGTATTTTTGAATGCACAACATGTGAAACCTTGAATCAGATGAGCAGAAGACCATATTGGACGCCACTCCTGTCAGCTAAGCACAGGAAATTGAGGCTACAATTTACACGGGATCACCAAAATTGGACAACAGAAAATTTGAAAAACGTTGCCTGGTCTGATGAGTCTCAATTTCCGCTGCAACATTTTGATGGTGAGGTCAGAATTTGGCGTAAACAACTTGAGATCATGGATCCATCCTGCCTTGTACAGTTCAGGCTGCTGATGGTATAATAGAGTGGGAGATATTTTCTTGGCACCCTTTGAGCCCCTTTGTACCAATGCCACAGCCTGCCTAAGTATTATTGCAGACCATGTCCATCTCTTCGTGGCCATAGTGTACCCATCTTCTGATGCCTGCTTCCTGTAGGATAAAGCTCCACGTCACAATACTCAAATCATCTCAAACTGGTTTCTTTATCACGACAATGGCCTCAATTGACCTCCACAGTCACTAGATCTCAATCCAATAGAGCACTTTTTGGATGTGGAGGAACAGGAGATTCGCATCATGGATGTGCAGCTGACAAGTCTGCAGCAACTGTGTGATGCTATCATGTCAATATGGATCAAAATCTCTGAGGAATGTTTCCAGCACCTCGTTGAATCTATGCCACAAAGAATTAAAGCAGTTCTGAATTTCTAATTAGCACAAAGCACAGAGTACAGCTGAAACTGATGGGAATGCCATTAGTTTTGTGAGAAGTCATAAACTGAAGTACTGGATCAGGTAAAAGAAAAAGACCTTGATGGCATTAAATTAAAAGCTAAGGGATCATTAAATATATTTCAGTACATCCTGAAGGGAAGACAAACATGTGTACCCTATTCAGTGGTAATCCAGCCAATCGTTGCCCAGACATTTTATTTAAAACTACAAATGTCAACTGTGTTGTGGCACAAGGGGACAAATCTGGGGATCACCCAAGCCATTATGATTTATCCTCTGCCAAATGAGAATGTAAGAAAATTTCATGAACATTCTTTAAATAGTAATATGACTAAAAATGTAGCTGCAAAATTTCTTCCTAAAAACCAGACCTCTAACACATAAGTAAGGGCAAATGAATAAACAAACCAAAAACATTGTGCATGTTGAGAGAGAATACACAGTATGATTTTTGTATTTTGGCTGAACTGCCCTTTACGTCCTTATAATCCATGTTTATCACATGGACAGGCAAAGACGGACACACTTACAGATGTTTGTATCGCTATATATGTCAGAACGTGTCCCAACTTTAACTGTCTTCATTCTAAAACAGCTCTTTGGAAAAGTAAAAACTACCCAATAAACACCCTCATCTTCCAAAAAAAAATAAAAATAAAAATAAAAATAAAAATAAAAATAAATATATATATATATATATATATATATATATATATATATATATTTTTTTTTTAATATGTGTATATATATATATATATATATATATATATATATATATATATATATATATATATATATATAT
>VUQS01077644.1:15711-32937 GCA_015108495.1 Heterochromis multidens
CAGTTTTAAGGGGCTAGAAATGGTGGGGAAACCATTTCATCACCCTGACTTATGCCTCTACATCTGACAGGCATCTGTGAGTACACATGGATGTGCATGCATAATCTATTTCACTGCAGGAGCAACATTTCCCACATGGAAAAGTGCACTTTAGAAACAGCAATTCATATTGCAACATTGCAAACACATTAGGCTCTTGTAGAGGCGTAAAAATTAAGCAGGGGTGGGGGTGGGGGGGGGGTCAAACCTAGGAACATTGCATAAAACTGAATAACACAACAGCTAACAGAGTACTGATGCAGTAATGCTAAATATGGATACGGTTAGTGAGTGGGTTTATGTTTTGGTTGGCGCAGTGGTTTCCAAACTTTTTCTCCAGGGCCGTCATTTGCAGATAAAAATATTTTGGTTGGTGAAGCTCTACATGAGAAATCTATAATTTAAAGAGGCGGGTATCTGAAATCAAGTACTGTTATGTCAAATATTTGAGGTACAGTGCTGTGCAAAAGTCTTGAGCCACCCCTCATTTCTTTATATTTTATTAGGAAAATGGAAAACAGGTGCAGTGATTTATTGAAACTTGTGTAAACATACATGTATATACAGTATATAAGGCAAAAACAGTTTGTACACTTCTAATAAGCCTGAAAGCCACCATTTGGTATAACAACCTTTATTCTTCATCACAGCCTGAACTCTCTTAGGCAGCTTTCTTCTAATTTCCTTAAGGAGTCTTCAGGAATAGTTATCCAGGCTTCTTGAAGGACATTCAAAGCTCTTCTTTGGATGTTGGCTGCCTTTTGTTCCATGTCAGAGCTTCCACTGTGTTCACAGATGGTTGCAGACACTCTGTATAAGACCTGTTGCCACTGATTTTCAGTCCAGTTCTTGTGTAATTTGGCATACCTCAGCCTTTTCTTCCCGTTTCCCTTCTTTAAGAATGGCTTCTTGACAGCCACCCTTCCACTGAAACCATTTCAGATGAAGCTTCAGTGAACAGTAGATGGATCAACTGAAGGGCCAGATTCTCTCAGGTCCTGTATCAGGTCTTTGCTGGTTTTTTTTTTCCTGTTTCTTAAGGACATGACTTTCAGAGCCATAGCTAGTTTTTTAGGCCTGCCACTTCTTTTGTCGTCCACTTGTCCTGTTTTCTCAAAATTTTAAGGACACACTGCACACCATGCTGAGATATGCCAAGCCTTTGGCTAATAATTCTTTGGGAATCACCTTTTGGTGCAAAAATACTATTTTATGCCTGTCAAACTGTGTTATCATTGGCATTTGTCATAGATTCAACTAAAGAAATGGGAACAAATGACATGTTTTTGTGACAGGTTGCTAGTAACAAAGTGCTGAAAAATACAATTTAAAATTGGTTCTTTGCTAAGTTGTCTGTCATGTGTAGACACAACACTGGTTCATCCCTGAGTTAGACATTTTATTTTTTATTCTTGAATGATTCATAGGTCCGTGTTAAGCGGCTTAACAAACAAGTAAAAACATTCCTCTGAAAATGGCCAATATCCAGAGAGCCTGGAGAACTATTGCTCAAGACTGCTTTAAAAAATTACAAGAAAGCCCGGCTCCTTGGAAGCAAAATACAAAGAAATGGGGGGTGGCTTTAGCACTGTAATGCACATTTACATCCACTCCATTCATAGGAAAATATTGTACTTTTTGCTTTACTGCATTTACTACTTGGCAGCCTTTTACATGAGGCACACAAAAAGAAAGTTAGTTGGCAAGTCTTCTTTAGGTTTAGACTATTGGATAAAACATGATTTCTTTTAGAAATATATAACATGGTTACATGGTTCATTTCTCTGCAGCGAGAACTTCTACTTTTAATACTTAAGGTAAGCTACTTAAGTGTTACTTAAGAAACACTTCCAGTACAGGAGCTTTACTTTCAATAGAGCTTTTTTAAAAATGATTGTTTTATAATGATTTTGTACTTTGTTATTAATGCTTTTATAGAATCTGATCACTTCCCAACCATCGCCAGATTTACCTGTGTGAATTTATGTATCACTGAAAATTTACTAGTCATAAGCTGTATTTTACCACCTGTAAAAAATAATGTCTCCATGCCTTTGGAGGAGCTTTTCTCAGAAAAACTACAAAGGTTTCTGTGAGGGCAATTAAAAGTTCTCTGAGAGCCAAAACTGTTGGTTAATCACATAATCAATAAATAGAAAATTAAATGATAAATTAAAAAAAAAAAACACTCTCTTGTTCCAACTTGGTCTAGTCTTATATCACTGTCAACTGAATGTCTTTAGGAGATGGACAAAGTTAACCCAAACTGTAGAACTGCAAGAAAAATGGCATTTTCACTATTTATGACTTGCAGACTAAATGATTAATAATTATTAAAAATACACAGCAGGTTATTTCTGTGTGTTATTTGGTCCCATGGGAGAAGAGACAAACCCAGCCTCAGGGCGTCACAAGCATGTGTACACTAGCTGGTCCGAAAGCCTGGATAAATGGGAGGGTTGTGTCAAGAAGGGCATCTGTGTAAAATCTGTGACAAATCAAACATGTGGATCAATAGTCTGCATTTCATAATGGAAAAAAAAAAAGTTAATTATAGCACCAATAAACAATACCAGACGATTCAGAGATGTAGTGGAGACATCCAACATTTCTGAAGCAATTTTTTTCCTCTTCAAATCGGACATCAATTTTTTTCTCTCTTGTACAAGTCAACTGAATTTATGGCCTCATCAATATGAAATCGGAAGCAATGTTTCAAGCATGTCACATGGAAAAGGGCAAATTTAAATCCTTCCACCGACTCAATTTTCTTAACTGCAAAGACACTAAAGTCTAGCTGACACTGGACGTAAACTCTGGACAGGTCACCAGTGCATCACATGACTAACAGAGAGACAACCACCCTCTCACATCTAAACCTATAGCCAGTTTAAATGGTAAATGTACTGGTCATTATATAGTGTTTTTCTACTCTACTTGAGCACTCAAAGCGCTTTATACAACATACCTCATTCACCCATTCACACAAGCACTTTTTTTCTACACCTAAGTGCTTTCTATCTAACATTCACACTCCAATGAATGTATCAGAGACCAACTTGAGGTCCTTTACATTACTTTGGCATGCAGACTGGAGCAGCCAAGGACTGAACCACCAATCTTCCAATTATGTGGATGACCTGCTCTACCTCCTGAGCTACAGCCACACCAGAAACCCCAGTTAACCTACCATCTTTGGACATTTCACTCAGCACAGTGCCAGCAGATGAGCAGGTTCAAACTCCGAACCTTCTTGAATTGAAGTGACAGTGCTAACAACTGTACCACTGTGACAACCTGCCAATTTACACAATTATCAAAATATCTTTTATGGTAAAATTTGTAGTGGACTAGTTTATGTGGTCGCTAATCCCATTAGCATATTGTGCTAGTAAAAAAAAAAAGCAAACCTTAAATCAGGATTTTCAATCTCATTTAGTCTCAATATTTAAATGTTTAAGGATTTAATCTGGAGTCTGTTTCACCTGATCGTCTATCAAAAAAATAAAAAAATAAAAATAACTAGTCTGCTTATTTCACAAGCGTATTGAGTAACAAGCAACATAAGGACAGAGAAAACGAGAAAGAAACACACATTTCAGCAGCTCTCTCCTCTCTCTTTCTGTGTGTTTTTGTGTACCTATGTTTACCATTAGCAAGACAGATATTTAGAATTATTTCAGCCGTCTATGTGCATGCGTGTGTTTTTGAAAGCACATATGTCAATCTGTAGGAACCAGAAGAGCAACAACCGGCACAAAAGAGCCTCAGGCAGGGAGGGACGGGAGCAGCTGGTGTGGTGGATGTTGAAGTATAACAGTGTGAACTGGATTTAAATAGTGAGACAGCCAGTTCCAGGGACTGGTTACTCCCAAAGGGAATGCGGTGAATTAGAGGACAGACCTTGTAATCAACTTGTACATTTACAGAGAAGGTCTAGTGAGTAAGACTGGAGTGACTTGACAGTGTTTTCTGATTCATCTAAGTGTTCTGGCCTCTATTTCAGTCAATGTGAAAATGTGGTGAATTGCAATAATCAGCTGGGAAACAAACAACTGCCTTAATAAAGTTTTCTAGGTCAACAAAGGAGGAAGTGTCTTTATAGGGAAGAGAGAGCTATGTGGGGTGAAAAATGTTTTGGATATTGACGTGACTGTCAGAGGGGACTTGATCAAAGATGTCTGAGAAGCCTGCCTGTGTGTTAAATATGCAGCTGCTGACAATTAAAGGAACGGAAAGAAGGGCTTGCTTTAGAGCTAAAATAATCATTTGAGCTCAGGAAACAATGGTTCTTCAGAGTCATTTTTAACTGAGAAAAAAAGATTTAAACTTCTTGAATCCATGTTTTATATATACAGCTGTGCTGCTGTGACATCACAGTAAGGATAGGTCTCAGCATCAAACTGGTTTCTTGTGAACGGGAACAATAATCGCGCGGCTGATGCAGGGCTAATTTAATACTGCTCACTAAATAGAAACCTGCTGTGTATAAAAAAAAAAAAAGCCCCTTTACATCAAAACCAAATTGTTACACTAGTTGGCATCTGTATAAGCAAACAGTGAAAAAACTCTGTTTATGGATTTATTTATTCATTCTGTATTTGAGCAAAATGTGCAGCGGCCAAAAAAAAAAGAATGGATTTGATACTTTCATACTAACTTATGATTTTCTTTCTAATTTATACACAGCTCCTGGGAACTGTCTGCAGGGGAAATGAAACAGCTTCTGTTGTGCGGTGAAATATGATAATGATGCCTTTCTACCATCTCTTATGAAGAAAGGTTTACAATGCGAGATCTGAAGGCAGTGACACATTTTACTGTTGGGTTATTTTAATGACTGATCCTCTCCTGGGGTTTGTAACTGCTAAATATACCAACAAGGCTAATGAAGATTCTGTTTGCCAGATGCAAGCGGTAAGAACCTATGTTTTATCAAAGTGCAATGCACTCTTTCATTAAAAAAAAATAATAAATTGAGGCTACATCTTGAGTTTAAGACTAAATAGACTTGCAACAGAATGGACGAAATAAGGTTAGATGAAAACAGCTGGATCAGCTTTTACAATTCAGCTGAAGGCATTTTAAAAATCACCATCTTGTGTAAACGTAAGAAACTCCATTAACATGATTAAACATGGCGTCGTTTGGGATTCAAGAAAATGCTTGGGTAGTGTTTCTTTTCAGGTGAAGCGTTCCCATTTAAGTTGATTTAATTAAAAACAGAAAAGAACACATCAGGTACATGAAAGCTTTCTGGCAGCGTAGGTCCACACTGCAGGAAGTGGCGTAAATTTGTTCAATTTGTGGCAAAGATACAAGTATTGAAGCACAGTAATGCAACAATGCTCCAAGACACGGTCATAAAACTGCCATGTTGGAGCATCCCAGGAGAGGCTAATAATCATTCACCCACTCAACCCTGTGAGGAGTTCCTTAATCTTTCCAATATCTATAATGAACTGTTAATGTGGCTTCAATAGATGATGATCGGCCTACTACAGCTTACAGTGCAACAACCTCTCCCATCATTTATACACTTACAGGGCTTTAGAGAATCTTTGATTCTTAAAAAAAAAAATGATAGTAAAGAAACAAGCACACGTTTAAAGCTGTTAAAGTTTCAATACTGTGTGCGTTTGAAAATGTTCATGCTGAAGCTGTCATTGCATTGAATAAGCAGAAGGCTTGAATGTAACACTAGATGAGCAGCAAAAACTGTGAAACCAACCAAAGTGTGTAGACATATAACAGGTTAGACATTTGCTAAAGCTGATAAAACATTCTTTGGTAAGAATCAACAGTTAAAGAATAAAAAAAAAAACAAAAAAAAAAAACAAGTGCCTCATCATTACCTGTATCTCCCTTGCATGGTATATGATAATCAGCCCCAGGAGAATGATTGTAGAAAGGCTTATCAGGCATTTTAGAGCTAATGAATACAGGGATTCCTGCAAAAGAACAAGGGACAATAAAGCCAAACAAAACACAACATCATGACAGAAAATTATGTTTTACAATGCTGGAGCAATTCCTACTGATGTGACAAAAAATCTGCATGATTTAGGGTTTTAGGGTGAAGTGCAACAAATTCTGACATTGCAGCTTCTTCTTGCATTTTTGGGGTTCCCCTTCATGGTTGGACAGCAGTGGGCGTTTTGGCCTGCATGTGACTCTGTACAGTGAGCAGACTTTCTCCTGCCAGAAGTTGTTTAATGTTAAAACACTTGTTTCGTGAGTCACCTGCCCCTAAATTAACTCTAGTCTACAGGCATGGACTTTGAGTATACGCACCTTTCCATAGGCTCCCCATGAGAGTTCAGTTTCTATAACCATAACAACGATCCCAAACATCCCAAAGATTAAAGCATAGTCGCTGAGCCGTTTCCTTTTCTCAAACAAGGCCCTCCTGTGCCCCAGCTTTTCCCCAATGTTCTGGTTCTTCTTTTTACCCGATTTGCCTCCGCTGTGGCTGCAGCCTCCCCCTCCGTCTCCCGATGCGTAAGGCATCAGGGTGGTTGAATTATTCTCCGGCTTGGATACTAAAGTGTCCGACGCATCTGCGGCGGAGATGGGCTGCAAAGGCTGGGACTCGGAATCAAACTCGTGTATGTTTCTGCGGGACGAGCTCAAGTTGCTCAGCGGCCGCATTACGCCGCCGTTGTATCTGCAGCTGCTCATGGCTATTTCATTGTAGGAGTTACTGTCTTTGTGGCTGCTGCCCAGGCTGCCCCGCTGCCGATCGCGGCAATGCTGCTGCTGCTGATGGTGATGGTGATGATGTCTGGATGAACTACCATGACTAGAAGGTGTGAACTCGCAGACGCTGTACTGGCAACCTTGCTTCGAAGACGTTTCCGAAGGTGTCCTTAAAGTTCCCACAGTGGCCGGCGACGTCCCGCGAAAGACAAGGCTTTTTCTCGGATCACAGGTGCAATTATTGCAGGTGCAGCATTGGTCGTGCTGCTTGCCGAGGCGATCCTCCCGTCCGCAGTAGTGCTGGTACTTACAGTGCTGGAGCTGCTGCTCTGGAAAGAAATCGTTCTGCAGCCGTAATGGGGTTTCCATGTCAGTGCTGCTCTTTAAAGCAGCAATCAGGTACCACAGAGCCCCTGACAAAGGGCGTTATGGTCCTTACGGGAGGACAGAGCCGTTGCATGAATAGATCCATTTCGGCTCCGGTAGATGTGTGAGAGGAGCCTCCGATTGGGCAGAGGGGACCAAAACAACTGGCTCGACGTCATTAAAAGGTTGCAACCACGGGAAGTGAAGCCCAGCCTAATTTCATTCTGATCAATATAAGCAAGTGAATTATTGCTTTTTGCCAACATATACCTGCACTGTCACACCTTTGCAAAGACACACAGGGACAACTTATTCAAGGTGTATTTATTTCATTACTTCTGTTATAGCACTTCATCAATGCAGGTCTGCTTTGCGAGACACTGCCACTCTCACAGGTGCATTTTAGCTTTTGCACACAGCACCCATCAGCAACGCCTATTAATAAAACCTTAACTGATTTCCAATTTCTTGACTTCAGAGGAAACACAGGTAGCTCGCTGTCACCTGAGATTTACAATGTGCTGATTTCATTCAACCCATTGGCCGCCGGGCGCATGACGCGCGGGCCTGTGGCATCTTCTTGAACAGAGCCTGTGTCTGCAGACACAGATTGATGTGAGCGCTGGTGGCTGCGTTATTAATGGAGTCGAAGAGTTATATCACCCCGAGGAAATACAACCAACTGCCCGAGATTGAGCAGCTGTGGCATAAACCAAAGACCGAAACCCAATCATCCACACATCCTGGCGTAGCAGCAGCAGCAGCAAATTTAGTCATAGGGCTGTTAGGCGTTATTGGAGTTATGTTTTGTGTTTGCGTTGGGATTTGAGTCCGAGCTGCACAGTTTGCTCACAAGGCTTTCTTTGTTTCATCTGCAGTGAAGTCGTAAAGTTGTCTCTCTGTGCAATATGTAAACTAAGCATCGTCCACAGAACCGGAAACAACAATAACAACTCCAAACAAGCGCAAAGATTAAACTATATGAATATATGTAGTAAAGTATTATATTGCACGTGTTTTTTCATCGATATTCTACAATTATAAACGTGGAGCTGTTCACTGGACCTCAAAGCCAGAAATTTTGAGTCTTCAGAGTCAGAAACTTTCGGCACCGTGGACAGCTTCACTCGCTCATTGATCACTTACCAACCCTTCAATAAAACAATCCTTCTGCACAGGATCGCAATGCGCACTTACTCCCAATTGGCTGGATGCACACGCCACGTGACACCTCTCGCCTCTTCGTGAGCCGGAAGCTCCTTTTTTTTCTGTGTGTGTGTGAAATCCAGTGAATGAGCGCGGTCTTCATTAATTCAAGCCACAAATCGCATACAGAGTGGACTCTAGTCTGTGGGATGGGCACGATGTCCTTTTTGGGCATAAGAGAGCCGAAGCCTTTTCAGTGGGGCAGATAAAACAGCGTTCATTAAAGCTGAATGGGGATTTTTTTTTTCTTTAAATTGAAGGCGTTACCAAATATCTTAGCGTTCACGTCTCTCTACAAAACTGGCAGAGCGTTTAGTCCTAAAAGCATTATGAGCATTCGCTATGTAAAATTGCACCGCAAGAATAGCAATATGTTTGTCCCCTAAGCTAATTTAAAAATATGTTAGGTTTACTTTGTCAAATGCCATCCCTTTATTTTTGTAATAAGAAAAAAAAAATACTACTGAGATCTAATTTTAAGGGAATGCTAGATCTCAGGAAAAAAACACAAGATACAGAACAATCATATGCATAAGAATATGGAAAAAAAACCCCATCAAGTTTCAAAATCTAATAATCTCTGTAATTAATACTGACTTGAAAGAGTCCTATAAAACTTCTAAAGTCTGGCTATCCCACCCAGGTACAATTCTTAAAGATAGAGATTTATGATCCAGTTACTCACTGATATTCAGTGGCATTAATTATTGCGCCTCCTAGTGGTGGCACTGGATAGAGAGCGAGATTTCAGTGGACAAAGTGAAGAGAAGCACACATATTCTTAATGGATACTGACACACAAAAGGCAGCTGTGATGGTGTATATTTTGTCCTTTTCAAAATGGTGTGCATACATCAAAAAAGAAAAAAGAAGCATAAATATGAATGTGTAATCTAGGCTAGAGATAAAATTATTTGAATTCATTTTTGCCCTATTGCTTATTCCTGCTGAATAATGTAGATACAGTCATGTGAAATAGAAAGCTTTTCACATGACTGTGTGCAGTCCCATGGAAAACTAAGTAGCTTGTAGAGCCACTTTTAGCAGCAATAACTTGAAGCATTGGTTTTCTGTATGACTTTATCAGTCTGCCACATCGTTGTAGGAGGAATTTTGGCCCATTCTTCTTTGCACCATTGCTTCAGTTCATTGAGGTTTGTGGGCCATTTGTTTATGCACAGCTCTCTTCAGGTCACAGGTCACACCACAGCATTTCCATCAGGTTGAGGCTTGGACTTTGACTGGGCCTTGCAACACCTTGGTTCACTTTGATTCTTTTCTTTTTCAGCCATTCTGTTGTAGATTTGCTGCTGTGCTTGGGATCATTGTCCTGTTGCATGAATTTCCGCCAAGCTTTAGCTGTCAGACAGATGTCCTCACATTTGACTCTAGAATACTTTGGTATACAGAGGAGTTCATGGTTGACTCAATGACTGCAAGGTGCCCAGGTCCTGTGGCTGCAAAACAAGCCCAAATCACCACCCCTCCACCACCGTGCTGAGAGCTGGTATGAGGTGTTTGTGCTGATATGCTGTGTTCTTGTTTTTTTCCAAACATGGTGCTGTGCATTATGGCCAAACATCTCCACTTTGGTCTCTTCTGTCCAAAGGACATTGTTCCAGAAGTCTTGTGGTCTGTTTAGATGCAGCTTTGCAAACCTAAGCTGTGCTGCCATGTTCTTTTTAGAGAGAAGAGGATTTCTCCTCCTTGTTCAGTCTTTTTCTAATTGTACTGTCATGAAATTTAACATTTAACATGCTAACTGAGGCCTGTAGAGTCGGAGAATGTAGCTCCTGGGTTTTTTGCAATTTCTCTGAGCATTGGAGGTTTCTAACATTGGGGGTAAGTTCACTGGCACATCCACTTCTAAAAAAGATTGTGGCCTTGTGTTAAAACACATCTGAATGCTCCAGAGCAGCAAACTGTCAAAACTTCTGCTTTTAAAGAGGTGCTCACACTTGCAGATGATTAAATAATCAAGTGCAATTGATTAGCAGCATCTACCTCCTATTTACCCTCTTAATTCCTTTGGAACCAGTAAGTTAGTTTCATAAGACTACTTTTTGAGAAATATGCAATATAAATGTTGGTAAAGTGACATTTTACAGTGTAAACACTAATAGACTTTGATTTTTGTGAATGTGTAATTAAATGTTAAATGTTTGTGTGGCAAACAGTGGTAATGTCCATCTCATTTAATTTCATTTACATGTGACAGCCTCCCCTAGAGCTAGGGACTGCGGGTCAACTGACAAGTTTAAAATCCACGTCAATTCCTGGCAGTTCTTTGTAGTTTTCTTATTGCCTAAAAACTCATGTTAATAGCCATTAACCTAAATTCTTACAGCAATTCATAGTTTTGCTTACTGACAAAAAACAATTTTAATGTAATGATCATGTAATGCCTGATGTAGCTTAGCTTGCTCTTTGGAGAAACATTATATAAACGTAATCTCTATAGAGCTCTGTACAAATCCAACCTCAGCATGAACCAGCTCACGTCTTGCTGCTATTTCTGCATTGTATTCTCCTCGGGGCCTCGGCTTTGCTTGTGAAATTCTTGGCATATGCAACATGATGGGATAAAGTGACAGAGGTGGCAGCCTGATGCTAAAAATGCTCTGCAGGGAAAAAAAGCAAACACCAGAAGGAGCCCAGCAGTATGTGCTCCTCTTTGGGCTTAAGCCTTCATTGTTGCTCCCCTCTGTGTTTCGTGTTGCTATAGAAATGGACCTAGTTGAGATGAGAGGGCTTACCATGGATCTGCAACTGTGAGGGGCTTTTGCATTCATTAAATGACAGGGTCAATTATCAGGCTATTTCCTGATGACCCCCTAACATTTTCCCTGCTACCTCTTATTTAAGAGAAGTGAGGCATGTGGAGAGAAAACAGGAGCAGAAGTGGAAAGGACAGAAATGTCACAGTGAGAAATGTCACTGTCACACCCTGTGATAACAAATTTACTCACTTTTGCCTGGATGGATTTGGGAAATGTCCTAACTGGGTGTCTTTTGCACAGAGAGGGACTGTGTTTGGCACGAGTGCTGCAGTGTCTGTCTGGGGCGAGGCCAAGGGCTGGACGGCAGATTGTGTTGGTGAGGGTGAAGGGGGGTGTGTTACACCCTTCTGCCAAGATGACTTATAACCAGAGCAGGGGGCCAAAGCCACAATAGTGCTTCAGAGGTTGGTGTCCAAGTTGGACAGGATGAACTGCGGTTTTGCACAGCTCATCATGAAAGTGTGGCGGTTTTATTATGACCTTGCCTCCTCTCTAGCTGTGTCATCTCTGTGCCTGAATCAGAGATCTTTCATTTCATTAAAAAAAATTACATCTTTCGTTTTCATTAAAAAAAAGTTTTTGTCATCTGCTGCACAATAAAGAACCAAAAATACATTAATGCTGAAGCAGCTGACTTGAAGGATTTACAATTTTCTCCACCTGATACACCACACTGATGACTCAATGAACAATGAAAAAAAAAAAAAGCAGCACACAGATCTGCAGCTTTGTTCTTTACAAATGAAATGCTCAGATCTTTTTCAAAAGAAACCATGACTCAGCTCACAGAGAAATACTGCGTTGCTGCTTGGATGCAGCATAGCCACTGAATACTGGGTAACCTAGAGAAGAGCAACACTATCATATATTTTCACATGTTGAAATTACCTTGGGACAAACCTAATTTTTCTGTGTATGATGAAATATTTTTATCTTGAGAGATAAACGTAAGTGATGCTTGTGGTGGTAAACCTATGTGCAATTGTCAATAATCTCTCATGGATCAAAATGACTAGGAAATGCTGCTGGGTATCAAGATCCCGATCCCACATAATGGTATTCCAACGACATGTTTCAAGAATTATTGGATGCATATAGACAATCACATCTACAATACCTGTTTGTAAATCAAAGACAGTCCACCTAGTTTATTATGGTTTTCAATAGCATGTTGTGCTCTAATTACAGCTTAGACATTTGACTTGTAAATTGCCCAAGTTGTGATTCATTGGACAGCTTACTGAGGATGTTGCTGGGCAACTGGGCTAAGTTATATACAGGGGTTGCATCTACTGGGTGTTGTTCCCTGCATAAAAATGCTTAAGGAACCCATAACTATCTCCCTTCCCTATATAATGGATAATTATTTTTCTCCAAATTTGCTTTTGTAATCATTTTGTTCATTTCTTTCTTTTTAATTATGAAAAGTTATTTGTTATTTTTTAATTTAAAATTAAATTAATTATCATTATCCCCAATCTATTTCTTTTTACACTTCCTCATGCATTTCTGCTTCAGTGTGCAAATAATCATGTTTGATGAGGTCATCTTTTCATCTACAGGTTAATCAATACCAGGATCAGAGCAGAAATGTCTGCCTACAGTAATGAGCTCACCAGAGAACCAAGGTGTTTAGGCAGTCTAGCCAAAGATAATGCTGTTTAATAAGTAAATAAATAAACATGATATTTGAAAGTAAATTGGAGGGTTAATACAAGGGTAAATAAATACAGAATAATTCTTTAAAAAACCTGGTTTTAATATTCATATTTACACATTTAATGGGATGTTGATTTATTTTTATGTAGTCATTTATTCATTTGTAATTTTTTATTATGCATTTTATCTTTTTGTATTATTTTTGTATTATGTTTTTTATTTTTTGATTTTGACAGCTTCAATCCTATATACAAAGTGTAGGAGGATCAGCAAACTTCTCAAAATGGTTCTGCAATACGGGAGCATGTCATCTTTTTTGTCAGAGGTTTTAATCTCTTTTAGCATCTTGTACAAAAAAACAAACAAACAAAAAAAATACTAGCAGAGTGAGGCCCCTAAATACAGGCAGGGATAGCGTAAAACTAACCTTTTAATAAGGTAACAGACCTCACAAAGGCATGAAACAATGAAGCAGGAACACAAAACGTTGGTAAACAGACACACTGACAAAGGACAAAAGGAAAACTAAGGCTATACACGGGAGCAATCAGGGAAGTGAATGAGAGACAGGTGAACCGAATCAGACAACCACAGATAGGAAGTAAAACTCAAACTAAGGCACAAGAGACAGAAACTAACAAAGTAAAAAAGGAAGTAGTAAACACACAGAAACCTGACACAGGGGAACAATGGGAAGGGATAGCACAATAAACCAAAATACCAGGGAATAAATGAAAATGACAATTGTCTTGTCTTGTCAGCATTGTCTTGCTAAAATATGCAAGGTCTTCCCTGAAAAAGATGTCATTTGGATGGGAGCATATGTTGCTCTAAAACTTGTATATACCTTTCAGCATTTATGGTGCCTTTCCAGATGTGCAAGCTGCCAATTCCATAGGCGCGAATGCACCCCCATACCATCAGAGATGCAGGCTTGTGAACTAAACACTGATAACAAGCCAGATGATCTCGCTCCTCTTTAGTTCAGAGGATGCAGCATCCATGTTTTTTAAAAAGAATTTCATGCTTGAATACACATTTGTGGGCAGCACAGTGAGCTATGTTCACAGACAGTGATTTCTAGAAGTGTTCCTGAGCCCATGCAGTCATTTCCATGACAGAATCATGCCTGTTTTTAATACAGTGCTGCCTGAGGGCCTGAAGATCACGGGTATCCAATATTGATTTTCAGCCTTGTCAACTTGCGCACAGAGATTTCTCCAGATTCTCTGAATCTTTTGATGATATTATGTACAGTAGATAATGAGATATTTAAAGTCTTCATAAATGAACATTGAGGAACATTATTTTAAAATTGTTCCATAATTTGTAGACACAGTTTTTTGCTGATTGGTGAACCTCTGCCCATCTTTACTTCTGAGAAACTCTACCTCTCTAAGATGCTCTTTTTTTATACCCAGTCATGTTACTGACCTGTTGCTAATTAACCTAATTAGTTTCAAAATGTTCCTCCAGCTGTTTCTCTTTAGTACCACTTACTTTTCCAGCCTTTTGTTGCCCACTTTTTGAGATGTGTTGCTGCCATCAATTTCAAAATGAGCAAATATTTTTCATGAAATGTTAAAATGTCTCAGTTGATTAAACATTTGATATGTTTTCTATGTTCTGTTGTGAATAAACTATGGGTTTGTGAGATTTGCAAATCATTGCATTCTTTTTTTAATTTACATTTTACACAGCGTCCTAACTTTTTTGGAACTGGAGTTGCAGATAGACTCAAGGAGTCCAAAAAACTCAACACCGTGGGACCAAGGCAGAGGCACATGCATATGTGTATATACTTATACCAATTCATGTACTCTGATGTATGGCACACAGTATACGTATGTACAGTTGGCTACTGATCCACCGATTCACACTACTTGTTTCTCTGCAGCCAGTAATTGAACTTTCAATATGCCGTGCCGGGTTCAGGTCATCTGCATTTAAGACTTTAAAGTGAAGCTAACAAACTGCTAATCTTTCTATAATCACCAACATCTGGCACTTCCAGCTGCAGCACTGACCTACAGTCGCACATCCATTAAAAACCTCATTTGAACAATTTTAAAATGCACAAAGGAGCAGTGCTGTACACCTTTAAAGTTTTTAGTTCTCACACATTTTTAGAAATCACACCAAGCTCTCCACTTCTTCAAATCTAGCCTGGGGAGTGACTCAGGTTTTCTCTCTGATCATTGTACTGTTACAGTAACAGCTTCAAATGTCCCATTTAAGTTTATTCAAACAGCTTATTTTGGAATATAGGACAAATCTGCAGCAACCACAGGTGTAGCGATGTAGGCCAATCAGTGGAAAGTACCTTTACAGCTTCATTAATGAAACCATGGCTGCTAAAGGGTACATGTAGCTGACTACAGTAGAGTTCTTATCTGATTCTTGCCTTCTCCTCACCTCTACTGTGCAGGGGATTGGATAACCTCCTAACTTTAGCCCAGGCAGATTTGTTGGCCGCTCCACAGTTTAGATTACAGGCAAAAAGGAGCTGACACAATAATCATCGTTTTGAGGATAACGAGGAATATCATAACATTTGTGCTTCATTTATTATTTGATTCTTTTTTTTGCCACTGGTGACCAGGGAAGGTTTTTTCTTCATGCTTCTCTGAGCTAATGATCATTGGAAGTCAAGCTCAGAACATAAACACAATAGAGGAACTGGGTATGAGATAGGCAGCAAGAGGAGAGGGACAACTCTACTATTATGATTTTCTAATTTAAAAATCTCACATATTTAGACAAAAGTATTCCTACTGGTTTGCACTAGAAGAGTATATCATTACAATGACTTGAAGCAGAATAAAGCGTGTCGGATAATATTTTTACCTTCTATTTCATATATAATCTATGACCTACGCTAGCACTTCTCAGAGGACTTATAAAGCACAGGAATGCTTTGCTCACAGTGACAATGCTAATATGCTGATGTTTACCATATTCACTGTCTTAATTTAGCACTTTAACATTTCCTGACGAGCAGCACACACCCGGAATAGCTGAAGCTGGTGGGAATGTCAACAATTCTGCTGGTGTTTACTCACTTCACACAGAGCCAACTGCATCATGTCTAACATCACCATCCACACAGCCGAGCACGACTGAAAAACATGAATACAATTGATTTAATGCCACTTGATGACTTATGTACTGTCATGTCCACCTTATGTTACTGTTAACATGCGTTCAGGATTCTGGGTCTCAATACCAACACGCACAGTCAGATTTTTGCCTTTTGAATTCATGTTGACTGGAGGACTTTGAGTCCATCCATGAATCATTAATGACTGACAAGGAAAAAGCCTCCTGCATTAACAGAGGTAATCTTTAAATCAGTGGCATTAGGTGTGAGGGCAAAGTGACACCATGTGGACCAGCAGATCGATGCTGTGAACCAGTAATCCTCTACTTTCAATCTGCTGTCACCACACAGATGGATGGACAGACTGGGAATGCATGCATGAATGAACACTTGCATGCCGATGCGCTCATCTCCCATTTCTTTGAGAGAGAGAGAAAGAGAGGTTTGTTATTTAGTGAAAGCTGAAACATACAAGAAACACACATACTCAGATGTAATTACTTATATACTAGGTGATGAGGCAGATTTCCATGAGAAGACAAAATAACAGTCTGCTTACAAGCTAATAAAACCTTTGATTCCCTAATCTACCCTTAGACCACAGTCTGGGATAAATGCACAAAACCTTGAACCCACAATACTTTAAAACTTTGGGGTCAACCTTCTGTGACACAAGAGGCAACATTAAGTGACACTAAGGCAATCTTTTAACAGCCCAACATGCCTATCCATTAGCTAATCTGTGAGAGGGTCGGCTTGTTTACTCCGAGATCCTTGAAGGCATTTGACAATGCAAGCTGCCACTAATGCAATGATCCGTTTACCACACAGTAAATTAGACAGCAGCAGTGGCAGACTGGAAGTGTAAAACACACCCATACTACATAAAAACAGGCACTAAATATTAAAATAAATAAGAAAAATGTTGCTAAAACCCCTACCACTCCTTCAGTATCCACAGTGAAGCTGTCAGTGGCCTATGTAGCTGAATGAGTATTTGATGAAGACATTGCCGAGGAAGATCAACAGCATCATTCACAGTCCAAAAGCTCCATAAGGCCACTCCCAAAAAATAAAAAAGTGCCGCCCTCTGCTGGCTGGTCAAAGCAGAGGGTCCCTTGAGAAATCCCACTTTAAAGCAAGACTCCACTTTAACCTCAAATTAAGGAAGACTCCAGCTGTTAAAACCATTTAGAAACATTTATAATGTCATAAAGCTGCTGTTAAAATGAGTGAAACACAACCAAAACAACTAAAACATTTAATATCTTTTAAATGTTTTCAGGTTTAACAGAACACTTCTGGAGCTCATTGCCTTTGGGTAAAGTAAAAAAACAAAAAAACAAAAACACCCCCCCCCAAAAAAAACAAAACAAA
>VUQS01077644.1:41811-58139 GCA_015108495.1 Heterochromis multidens
CATCACTACAGTAAAAAAAAAAAAAAAAAAGCCCTCTTTTATCTTTCAGGGACACCAAGTGCTTATAGTAGAGGGTCCCGATGAGTTGTTTGCTTAAAAATAACTTAAATAACATCTGGGAAAGGCTTTTTTTAATGCCTTAATGTGGCATGGAATGGTCCTGGTCTAGATTGTGAGTCCCAGCAGTCTTAGAAAAGATCTAATATCATAAAGCTCCAAAATAATAAGCCTAATCGCTTTTTGAAGAATTCAGATGTGTGATAAAGTTACTTAATGGCCATTATAGACTGGCCTTATAAGGCTTTATGAGTGGCTAGCTGGCTGGCTGGCTTGGTGAGTTCATTGCGTAAAAACTCTTTGAATGAATGAGCCTTTTGACCTGGTAGGAAGTCAGAGAAACCTTGGTGGTCTCTGCTAGACAAGCCTAAACTGCCAACTGTTTCCAGTAACAGCTTTGCTTTTGGCTTCGGACATCGTCCTCATTGCCTAATGAGAGCACAAGGTAATGGAAGGGCCTCGGGTAAGGAGGGGAAAAAAGAGAGAACTTATGACTAAATAATCTAGCTGTTTTCATTAATAATGCCATGCAAGAATGGATGCCAGTGTTGGTCTGTCAGTTTGTCAGTCCATCACTGGGTCCAGACACACCAGCCACAACATTAAAATCACTGACAGGTGAAGTAAACCTTGAGTCTTACTTTGAAACGCACCACCTGTCCAAACAAGCTTATAGATAGATAGATAGCTGGATACTTCATAAATCCCCTCAGGGAAATTCAGGTGGTGTCCTTTAGCTGACATAGTCAAGACATAAAATAAGCACAGACAAAGCATAAAATATCCACAATACATAAAACCAGTAAAAGGAACAAATAAAAGGTGCAACTCATCCCCATAAAACTAATGATCAGTGTTATAAAATCTAACAGCAGCAGGGATAAAGGAGTTCAATATAAGGAGTTACCGCCTCCACGCCTCATGGCAATGGGACTCCGCAATGGCAGCAGCCTGCCCCAGCAGGAAAATACCCAATGCAGCTCTGAAACAAGACCCTGGCCTGAAACACTGACCTGGCTGCCAGTCCCCTCAGATCTCAATCAGATCAATCAATCCATGTGATGAGTCGTAATGAACCCAATCCATGGAGGCCCCACCATGCAACCCTGAGGACCCATAGGATCCACTGCCAGTGACTTAGCACAAAGGTTCAGACCTGTTTGGGTGGTACGAGGGGGACTTACGCAGTATTAGGCAGTTGGTTTTAATGTTGTGGCATATTTCAACAGCTGTTGGATACATTATGATAAACTTTAGTACAGACTCTTGGGATGTCCAGGGGATGAGTGCCCAAAACGTGCGGTACGACGGCAAAAACTGAACCGTAGACGGACGGATATCGACGTTTCCACATAGAATAGAATACAAAGTGAAAAATATAGATCAGATTATTGCAAAGAAGGAACCAAATGCAGTTTTCTATTTTTTAAACAACAACTAATGTGGCTAGTAAATGGTTGTGAACAAACCTCCCCACAATGTCTTCTCCACTTACGCAGACTAATATTGCTGGAGTCTGTTATTTATTAAAAAAAAAACAAACAAAAAAACACTTGTAAGCTATTTATGGTTTTGTACATCTAAATTCAATTTTAATTGCTGCATGGTGAAGCTAATTAGTTCATTCAGATAAGCGGTGCACCCAAAAGAGGCAGGTTTTTTCTTCGCATTCTTTTTACTGAGAAACTTTTTAAAATGTTTATTTCATTTTGGATCAACATCCAATTTGGAACTATTTTTCAACCATGACTACATGTCGGGAAAAGTCCGCCAGCCGACGGTTATTCGGTGTCAAAATGTTTGCTGGGTGTGGTGATTTGCTGACTTTTAACTGAACGTTGTTATAGACTGGTACTGTCGTGCGGTTGTTAGCACTGTTGCCTCACAGCAAGAAGGACCTGGGTTCAAATCTAGCCTGGGGTTTGCATGTTCTCCTTATGTCTGCCGTGTCTGATACTCTACTTGGTGATTCTAAATTACCCATAGGTGTGCATGGTCTGTCTCTATGTGTTAGCCCTGTGACAGATTGGGTGTACCTTGCCTTTTGCCCTGTGCCAGCTGTGAAAGACTCCAGCCCTCCCAGCTGTTGTATAAGTGGAAGAAAATGAGTGGATAGATTTGTCCAGTAATTATTTATAACTAATGCCCAGATACCCGCAAAACTAATAAAATTTCCATCAGCTATGCTATGCTTTTGTGTAAAGAAATGCTAACACGAGAAGTGAAACGAATGCAGAAGTGTCTTAAGTTTTCATTCTTTCTGATAGCTAGCAGGAGGGAAACTACTCTGGCTGCATAAAAACACAACAGTCTGATTGTATAGAGATCTATGAGAAAATGACCCCACTGCTCACTGGACTTATGACCTCAGTAAACACTTCTTTGATGTTACTATGGCTGGAATCACTAACTTAAAGCCTACATTAATTCAGTGTCATATTTATTTTGTAAGGTCTGCTCCCAAATAGAGTCAAAAAGATGACAAAGCAGCTCATGATTTAGGGCGGGGCCATGTTGCGATTGAAAAGCCACTGCTATATGAGCATGCAGAGCCCCTCAGCTTCTCATTTTGTCCTCACTCAAATTCAAAATACCGAGACAGCGCCTTCACTAACCAATGGGTGACGTCATGGTGATTTACATCCATCTTTTATATACAGCCTATGGCTACAAGCTGGAAAACTAAGATTGTCGCTGTTCTAGCTTACTCATTGTGAGTAACACCACTTAGCCAAATTATATCAGCAAGCAGGGACAGCATGGGCTCTGTGTGTGGTTACATATCCACACATGTAAGTGTATACACACCTAAAATGAGAAGCTGTTGAGATGTTTAAACCAAACACATGCACACACATCTATTAATTCTCCCTCTGTGTATAATTGTGTTTTTGCTTGAGTGATTCTTTTTCAGTGTGTTGTCTTTACTGCCAAAAGCACACTAAGCTGCCAAGTCTGTTGCATAAGATCTGAGCACCTGTTAATCATAACATCACCTCCTGGCACTGATCCTAGTTCACAAAATAAAAAATGAGTGGAGTTTATTCAAACTGCTCTGACAAACACGCCTTACTCTGGTTGGATGGGATTAGTAAGAGGACAAAGCACGGTTAAGTCATCTCTGGGCAGTTTCACACATGTCACACGCCCGTTCATTCATGCTGTTTATGTCAATAAGCACTTCAGCAGATGGAAATGGTGATCTATTGTTATTATATGAGAATCGCAGGTAGAAACATGATAACTGCAGGTTGACAGTTGGGTAATACGATGACTTCATCTGAAATATTGACAGGTTTGAACCGGTTTTCGGCTTCAAACAGAGTAAATATACTTTAGCAACAGAGATTGACAGAAACTCATTTAAAATTGTCTCATATGGCGCTGAAAGGGTTATCTGAGGTTTCTGTCCACAGATGGTAGCTAATTAACAGCATTTTGTCTTCACACCTTCTCTACTGACAACAACACTGACAACACGGTCATGGAGAAAATATGCACTCACACCAGCTTTTAAAAGCTATTGTTTTTCCGACTCCTTGGGTGAAGGAAGGCCTGAAAGAAATTTCCAAACAGCAACTTTTTTTTTTTAAGCTTTGCTTTCACTTGGCACTGCTGCCTTCCAAAGTCTATTTACATCCTGTGTTTATTTAGATTTGGACTGTGCTGCTGATGCTGCAGAGCAGATGATGGGATTTAACAGTTAACAGTGATTAACTCTAGTGTTATCATGTCAATCAGCTGATGTCTGCTCCATCAAATGGTTTTGTTTCCCCCCCCCTTACATGTAGGAAGAATTAAAAAAGAAAGAAAGGTGTTTTGTGCTGTGTAACTACAGTCAAACAAATTAGTTTCCCATCTGTTTAAAAATACATCAGCACAGCTGGCCAGCTTGCTTTCGCTCACCATTCTAGTGTTTCCAAATCTCTCTGCTTTCTTCCAAGTTTCCTGTTACCAATAATACACATCAGAAAAATAAGGGCCATCACTCACCAGAGATACAATGCTCACCTCAAAACTCATTTATTTGACTCCCACCAGGACTGTAAGGGACTGATTTGGAGAAACATCAGATCCCATCCTGAGCTATTTTCCCGTCCCCTCAGTGAACTTTTTTATGAACTATGTGATATATTTCTGATCCATCTTGGAAATTTTGCAGATACGTGATACTTGCACATGTAGGAATCCCAGCAGGGCCGCATTACATGTCTGTGACCCTTGGATTTGTTGCACAATCTGCACTCTCCAGCCCGAAATATGCATGTGTGTCTGTTGCATCTTACATATGTGAATTTCAACAGGGCTGCGCTTGCGCAGTAGTGACTAATGGCTACATTTCTTCAGAGCTGATTGTGTATTATACTCATTAGGATGGTTACTGTTCTGATGACACAAACTGAACTGTGTGTTTGCTTTACATATTGCAAGCACATTACTTAATTTTTCACAGACACACTTGCTCACACATTTTGAAGACTTCTGTCTATCGCCTGTAGACCAGATCTGTGAGTAAGTCGATGTGGAGTCTGTCTTAGACTGCAGGGAATTACCTCAGCCCTGAATCATGTGGCGCCTTGCCTAGAGTGTGCACAATGCAATCAGCCAGCCATCTTTCTTACTCATAAACTGTCAGAGGGCCTCACACAGAGGCTGGACACACACTGCAGGAGTCGAGTCAAACACACTGCTTCTATGTTCCAATTAGGCCGTCTCGGGCAAATTCAGCTGAAGCGGTGAGATTTTCGTTTTTGTCACAGAGGCAACCCGAGATTAAGGATGCAAAATATGATTTGAACTTTGCGTTCTGTTTTATTAGATGAACAGTAAACAGAAAAAGTTCAAACAGACGGCACATGGGCACAGATCATAAGTTTAGGTGTAGATGTTACGTCTCAAAATAAGTTGTGCTGTTGTAGTTGAGTAGTTGTAAGTAAGATCAGTAAGTGAGAGCCACGTGCAGCAGCAGATCAGGAGTGTCAAACATATGACTGCTGGCCCAGAACTTGATGGTTTTGTCTTAATGTTTTTTAATTAAACAAATGCACTGTTGTTCCTGGTGTGATGATGCCAGCAGTACAACAGAGAAATGGAAATGTGTAGAAAGTTAAAAGTCTTTTTGGATCTTTGTAACTCTCCTGGTGTGCTTTTTTTTTAAACCTAGTCTCATCTGTAAATTTTAATAAGCATGTAATGACACATAGTTGAAATTGTACATATTTTTCTTAACACATCTCTCGCTGCCTATCTTCTGTTTTGTAAATAGATGGTTCATTGTATGTAGAAATGTCTTAGGTATACTTAACACTAAATGGAAAGGAAAACTGGTGCTTTATTACAGATGCAATAAATGCAGTGGCTTTACTGGTCCAGTCCATTTGACATCAAATTTTCTGAAACCCCTGAAACTACTTTTAATTACTTCTTCATATTTTGCTTCCAAGGAGCCAGACCTTCTTTTACTTTTTAAAGTGGTCTTCAGCAATAGTTCTCCATGCTACTCATTTTCAGTCCAGTCAACCTTCAGAGGAATTTTTTTATTTGTTTTTTGTTAAGCCACTAAACACTGAAAGTCTATACTAAGAGCTTTACAATTACTATTCTTCACACCTTACTTGTGATTTAGTGAGTTGCTTGTTCAGGTCTTTGATTACTTGTTAACACGCTGATTCAGGAAGGAGAAAATAGTGTGAGAATCTTCTTAAAAACACTTTTTTTTTTAAGCCAGCAGTGGAATATGGTCGGTGACTCAGCTGTTCTGACTGGAGCTTTTAAAAAATGAGCCACACACCCACACAAACATTTTGCCTTGATGTTTGAAAAAACATGTAAGATACGACTGTTATAAGCTCAGATGTTGGCTGACTCTACTCATTTTAATTCACAGTTTGAAAACAGAATTAAAGCCTATGAAGCAACAAAACATATTTTTGCTGCAAACTGTGTCTGAAATCTAAACACTAACAAGATATGATAAAACAGCAGGTGCTGGAATGGGTTTTATTCTCACACCTTGACTTTTGGCATTCAGTGGTGCACAGCTGTCAGTCTCTTTCAGATATGCTGTCATTCTTTACCATTTCTTTACTCATGCCATAAGTACAGCAAAATGTGGATAAAATATGGATTTTAAGTCTTGAGCCGCCCCTCATTTCTTTATATTTTGCTTCCAAGGAGCCAGACTTTCTTGTAGTCTTTTTTAAAGTGGTCTTGAGCAATAGTTCTCCAGGCTTTCTGAAGGTCTTTCAAGGTTTTTCTTTGGACTTTGGTTGCTTTTTCACTCATTTTCAGTCCAGTCCTCGTACCTGTTTGTTAAGCAACTTAACACTGACCTGTGAATCATTCAAGCATAAAAACGGCTCCTAACTCAAGGGATGGACCAGTTGTGTCTACACATAACAGACAACTTAGCAAATAAACTACTTTAAATTGTATCTTTAGGCACAAAAACACATCATTTGTTCCCATGTCTTTAGTTGAATCTCTGAAAAATGCCAAAGATAACACAGTTTGACATAAAATAGAATTTTTGAATTAACAATGTGATTCCCAAAGAGTTATTAGCTGAAAACTTGGCATTTCTCAGCATGATGTGCAGTGTGTTCTTTAAAAATCTGAGGAAACTGGACAAGTGGAGGACAAAAGAAGACGTGTCAGGCTTTAAATGTCATGACCTTAAGAAATAGGAAAAAAAATACATCAGACCTGACACAGGACCTGAGAGATGCATCTGGCCCTTCAGTTGATCCATCTACTGTTATCATCAGAAATGGTCTCAGTGGAAGGGTGGCTGTCAAGAAGCCATTCTTAAGGAAGGCAAACAGGGAGTAAAGGCTGAGGTATGCCAAGTTAGACAAGAACTGGACTGAAAATCAGTGACAACAGGTCTGATGGAGTGATGAATCTAAATTTGAAATTTTTGTTTAAAATCATTGTTAATATGTACCGTAGAGGTCAGAAGAGAGGTGAGTGTACAAAGCAGCCTGTAAAACATGGTGGAGGCTCTGTCATGGTTTGGGACTGCATTTCAGCCAGCAGAAAAACACACAGTGGAACACTTTATCAGTCATGGATTGGCCTCCCCAGAGCACCTCAACATTATTGAAGCAGTGTGGGATCATCTTGACAGAGAACAGAACAAAAGGCAGCCAACATCCAAAGAAGAGCTTTGAATGTCCTTCAAGAAGCCTGGAGAACTATTCCTGAAGACTACTTAAAGAAATGACAAGAAAGCTGCCTAAGAGAGTTCAGGCTGTGTTGAAGAATAAAGGTGGTCATACCAAATATTGACTTTCAGGCTTGTAAGAATTGTACAAACTCTGTTTCTGCCTTATATACTGTATTTCCATGTATTTTTGCACATTTCTATAAATTGCTGCACCTTTTTTCCATTTTCCTAGCAACACATAAAGAAATGAGGGGTAGCTCAAGACTTTTGCACAGTATTGTATATAACCTGTTCTGTTATTGACTAATAGTTAATAAAAAACTCTAACTCCAGTATTTCTGTCACTATCCCTTTTATATCTATTTATACATGGGTTCATTATCAGGAGTACAGTATTGTATTATGTTATGTTGCTCAGTTACAAATGACAAAATAAATGTAACCAAGTATACTGTTGTGAAATATGTCTGTTAGCCAGAACTGCCACTTTTGAGCTCAGTTAGTTGGAGTCATTTTGATGTGAGTGGAGCCGGATGAATTATGAAGTAATGCCTTTGGGCAGCTTATTCTCTCTCACATCAAACAGAAATGAGTCTCAGCATGTTTCAGTTCTGGTTTGTCTTTTGAATATATTTACTTTAGCTGAGGATAATGCTGAAACACTAATAAATTACTTGGCAAAAGAGCTTTCAACTGAGTTTCTTTGCCTGTGAGCTTGTAGCTTGCATTCATCTATTTATCATAGTTCGATTTGTCATAGTCAATGAGCCCCTGAATGGCCCATTCATAAACCAGATGCTACAAAGGCACACTGTATACGCCAAACAGACCTTGGTAGGTAGCCACGATACTTTTTATTCATAGCACACAACATCATCTACCCTAATGCTAACCCTTTTTCTAACCACACTCTGGGCCCACCTATCATCATATGTAAAACAAATAAAGTAGGTACACATTAAGACTACAGAACTCAAGGGTCTGACTGATTTTGGCCGCATTTTCTAGATTAAAAAAAAAGTACATTCTGGGAAAATTCACCAGCTGCTAATGACTGTCAGCAGTTCTGGGTAATTCGCTGCGACAGGACTAAAGGTCCAGTGTCCAAAAATGGTTCTGGTACTGTCAGAAAATTTGTGGACTAATCGGGCTTTGTGGCCAGTGGTACGACGTGGTGATGATGAATCAATTCCGCTGAGTGACTAATAACAACACAGCAGGCAATGACGACATGCTGCCGCACTGTACGCATGATAAATATGGAACTGGACGCAGGTCTAGTTTATGACCTACTTACAGATGATGACAGAACAGGTTACATCTGCTATGCGCGATGAAATCCCCCTGCAGATCCAGCATGTTAAAAAAACATATGTTAGGACACAGACAAGACGTTGATGAGGAAGGTCCACTCTTAAACATTTCTACTGCTATTGAATGAGTCCTTCCACTGGAGTATTTTCCTTGTTTCCAGGGATCTCTGCAGTCTTATGTCCTCTAATTCAAGGTCAGTGAATTAGAGGGCAGGTGAATGAAGTCAGTCATCAGATCTGGCACTTTATGTATTCTGTTTCTTTTTTGTTTGTCTTGATTTAGTACAAAGAAGAATAACACAAAAGACAAAGACAACAAGATGTAATAAATGTGCATTTATCTGCATACAGATAATGAAAAGCATATTCTTCTCTTTGAATTGTCCTTTCATTAAACAGGTAGAGGAACATGCGATCCCGCAGCAATAGTCTGGAGGATGTAACCAAGGCCAAGCTGGCGCAGCAGGCCGACACACGCAAGCGATCTGCAGAGCGAGACGAGCCCTCTGGAAGGGCAGAGCGTCGCAGTCGACACCGTGAGCCACCAGATGACACCGGCACCATTCAACGGAACCACAAGACTGCCAAGAAGAGCACCATTGCAGGCGGAAGTGGGTGCAGCAGCAGCAGCAGTGCCAGTGGCGCTGCCAAGGGCGGTCGCAGGGAGAAGGGCAGGGACCTTTCCCGAGATGACCTTGTCTTTCTACTCAGCTTGCTTGAAGGAGAGCTACAGGTAATCCAAACTCTAGAGATGACTAAGGGAATGTGGATTTAGCCCAGGGAACATATAACCATTAAAGGAGCAGACAGGCCTACAGACATGGCACCAGCCCCAGTCGGACATATAGTTGGACACGCTGGCTCCGTGGGCAGTGGGCTCTCAAGATGGACTAAAAGTCTGTGTTAATAGACAGCTGACAGCTGAGACTACTTCCTGTGATTCCAGCAATAGATCCAAAAATCCCCTGGCAGTGTTGCTGTATTATAAAAACAAGGAACTGCCTTATTAAGGTTAAATGAGCTAGATACAAGGAGAAAGACTTTAAGGAGGAGGAAAACAACTGCTGTAGGTTTGGAAGCAACATGTTTTTCCCATTTCTGATCAGTATATGCTTTCAGCATGTAAACTCTTTCACCACAGCTTCAAACATTTAGTACATATGTGGTTTTTCATTGTCTTACTGAAATAAGAAAGGCCTTTCTTGAATAGCAAGATATTTTGTTCCAAACCTGTATATATCATCAGCATTAATGGTGTCTTCACAGATGTGCAAGTTATCCATGGCACATGCAGTAATGCAACTCCCAAACCACGACAAATCTGATGGTCTCTCTCCTTTTTAGTCGCGAGGACTAAAAAGTGTCCATGATTTTTAAAAAATAAATAGAAAACCTACTTTCGGCTGCTCCCTTTATCACAAGAGGTCATCACAGCGGGTAGCTTCGCATGTTTGATTTGGCAGATTTTTTTTTCCCGGATGCCCTTCCTGTCGCAACCCTAAAGGGATTCGTGTCTCCTCCTGGAATCAAACCGGGTATGTGTCACTTGTTAGTGCAAACCACTACGTTAAAAAAATTATTTTAGATTTTGCTCTGTCAAATAACTGGAAAGTTTTCCTCTTTACTTCAGCCCATGTCAAATGAGTCTGGCTCTTCCTCATCTTGTTTATATACTAGGTTCTCTGGATGGTAGAGTTTAAACATTGGTGTGTGGATGCCCAAATGTTTTGGGAAAAAAGTTATAAAGAATACATCAGCACAAAAGACAAAGTAATTTTGGGTGGAAAAAAGCCACTTGCTACCAACCCTTTCTGTTTGGTGACACCATGGTCCCTCACTGGCCCTCCATAGCTTGTATAGCTTCAGAAATGTATTCAGTATGTCTCACTGCAGAGAATATCTTTTAGCTGTGGTGGGTTCCTGGCATGTAAATCCATACAGGAAACAGTAATTCTGCACATGGTGGTGTTTAGGCTTGGTCTGTTTAATTTCTTTTTAGATTTAATCAGTTTTGCTCATGTTAGAGTGACAATTTGACATTTCTGTGATTTATCTGCCAATTTGGACATTTTTGGACTCTTGATTTTATTGTAAGTATACAAAAGAGCAGACCCATACCAGTTGGTAATCCCACATCTATGTTTGTTTTTATCACATGAATATGTGAAAATATATATTTTTGAACCAAAAATTAAATCCTCTGGGTATTGACCGAAAAAATGAGATCGTGGACACAAGTGGTGGAAATGAGCTTTCTCCGAAGGGTGGCTGGGCTCAGCCTCAGAGATGGAGTGGGGAGTTTGGCCATTTGTGAGGGCCTTTGGAGTAGAGCCGCTACTCTTTCACATTGAAAGGAGCCAGTTGAGGTTATTTGGGCATCTGACCAGGATGCCTTCCAGGGGCCTCCTAGGTGAGGTGTTCGAGGCATGTCCCACCGGGAGGAGGCCCTGGGGCAGACCCAGGACACGCTGGAAAGATTACATCTCTTGGCTGACTTGGGAACACCTTGATATTCCCCCGGAAGAGCTGGAGGAGGTGGCCGGGAGAGGGAGGTTTGGGTGTCTCTGCTTAGACTGCTGCCACTGCGACCAGGATCCAGATAAGTGGTAGAAAATGGATGGATGGATGGATAGACAAAAATCAAAATTCTTAAGAAATTTGTCAATCTACTGCAAAAATGCTCCACAGTGTTTTCAAACAATCCACAGTAACTGCAGAACTTGAGCCTAGACTCATCTCTTGCTGTCTTGCTGCTGCACATTAGATGTCCAGTGCATATCAATCCTGCATTACAAAGTTCAAACCAACCAAATTCCTTTTCTTCTCTCATTGCAGGCCAGAGATGAGGTGATCACAGTTCTGAAGGCAGAGAAGATCGACTTGGCCCTACTGGAAGCCAAATATGGTTTTGTCACACCACAGAAGGTCCTGCAGGCCCTGCAGAGAGATGCCATCCAGGGCAAGTGTGACGTCTTCCAGGAAGACATCTATGAGAAACCCATGGCAGAGGTAACAAACTGTCATTTAAAATCTCAATCGACCAATCCACTGTCCAAGCAACGCGGTATACTCCGGAAATGACAGATGTTTTTTTTATGTGCTCCCATCACAGCTGGATAAGTTAGTGGAGAAGCAGAGGGAAACGCACCGGCGGATGCTAGAGCAGCTGCTGATGGTGGAACAATCACACAAACAGACCTTGTACAAGCTGGAAGATGAGAAGAGGAACCACGGGGAGTTCATAAAGAAGAGTGACGAGTTCACCAACCTGCTGGAGCAGGAGCGAGAGAGGTCAGTGTGCAAACTACTAAGAGAACTTTGGCAGTCAGTCAGAAAAACTGGCAGTCCCCCAACAAATGACAAACACAATCTGCTTCAACATGGAAGTATCTGAATGTGTTTATGCTGGTTTCCTTGGAGAAATCTGGTGACCTATAATCTGATAGCAAATACAGGAAATCTCATTTTGGGTTCAGGGAAAAGCGTCAGTATCACACTTTATAATTTATGATGATTCTGGATGCCCTTCAAGTGCATTACAGCAGATTTTTATTGCACTATTCTCTTGTTGCGTTTAAAACAGAGTCCACGAGGAAACTTAAAATCTTCAGCTCAACACACCGTCTCATGTGGCATCACTTGAGAACGTTTATCAGATTTTAGAATCCCAAAAGACTTCATGCAGCTTCATTTGAATGGACAAAAGTAGTCCAGCTCTGGAGTTCTTCTCAAAGTACTACAAGAGATGTTTATATGTGAAGTGCTGTAAACGAAAATGCTGCTGGCCAGCCATTCTGACCTGCACTTCGTGTTTCATTGAGCTCCAACAGGCAGTGATTCTAAACATGTGCATTATATCAAACTGAAGCCAAAATTACAGCTGATACATATTTCTTTCTTAAGCAATAGCTACCATCTCTAATTGCTTCACTGTCGCTGTGGTATGAGTATATTTCTGAGTCAGTGTCAGCACGTTCTTCGGAGTGAGAGGTCCTCTTGAATCATTTCAGCCAACAAAGAGGAAGTACAGGAGGAGTGATACAATCTTTTCCCTTGAACTGGTAGTACAAGATAGCAAGAGTGTCCGTTCAGTAATCTTTAAATTTGCTCAAAAGCAGCTTGTTCATCAGCTTTCATCCAACTCTAGCCACTCAGTGCTGCCAAAGGATAAATGTATTACTAATTCAGTGTAATGTTAGCAATAAATCAAAGTGTTCTTTAGGAACAGGGGAAAATCCCTTCTAAAAAAATCAAATACTTTTCTTCCCATGACCTAGCCCAGGTCCTTTTACTATCAGCTTTTATTGAACAACTTTGCACAAACCTGGAACAAACCAAGAGTTGTTTCTGGAGTTAATCCAGCGACCAAGAGTGGAAGGCAGGATAGATAATTTAGATTTGAGCTTAAAAAGACAAACAAGCTTTACATTTACAGCACTGCTTTATGGTAGCACTGCGGATACTTATGAAATAGAGGGAAAAACCATATCCCTGGAAAACTGTCACATGGCTAGGTCTGCATTTCATTGCCAGTGAAGCTTTGAGGCAGCAGCTCAGCACGAGGGACACTGACTGTTGGTACTGCCTTTTTTATCATGTGCTATGATGTAATTCTCTAAACTGTCCAAGATCATAGCAGTATATTAAAACTGTTCAAATCAGGAGTTTTACGCACACCTTTCTTAATACTCTGTCAGTTTGCCTCATGGCAGTGTTGGTGCATCAGTCCACCAATCTGATTTGCTTTCAGACTCAAATATTCCAGCATTAACCTGGTTGGACTCAGCCTGGTAAAGGCATTTATAATATCTATACAATGAATCCTATTACCACTATGAAGTTTACATTTTTAGCCACAAAATCAATTTCACAGCTACAGTATATTCATGTTGCATGCATTGTCAACACTAGAGGCTGTTGCTGCGATTACCATGTTGAAATGCCCTTACTTTACCGTAAAAATAAACATGTTTACAGCCTCATACAAAAACGTAGTTTTGGTCTTCATTACAACTGTAGGGGGTTGAGTTTAATATAATTTTAATATAACTATAACCTGATATTGTGCATTGTTAAGGGCGTGGACCCTTTAAATGACACTTGGGTGCAAATTTAGTATCTATTTACTATCAAAGTGATTATTTTATACAAATAAGTTGACATCTGGTCTAAAAAAAACAAGATGGTTACGACCACAATGCCAAGCTCAATGCTTTGAAGCAGTAGCCTATGGTTTGTTTACTTTAAATGCAAAACTAACCTAATTCCTGACAGAGGTTTAGTGCTAATTGGGAAATTTTACTATACTAACAGAATAAACTAAGATGCTAACCTACCTAATAAGGGAAGCTCGTCATCTCTGACTTACAGGAGCTTCTCAGCCATGGAAATCCAAGCCACAAAGCTCCCAGAGCACACTTCTTGTGCTGATGTTAATGCCAGAGGAGGTTTGGAGCTCTGCAGTTATTGAGTCAGCATCACGTTGGCAACATTTATTCACTCAGAGACCCCGCTTTATAATTTTACATGGTCTGTAACTTTGTGGCTGAGTTGCTGTGGTTCCTAAACACTTTGCAATAATTCCACTTACAGCTGATTGTAGAAAATCTAGGAGTGAAGAACGTTCACAAATAAACTTGTTGCAATGGTGGCATCATATTACAGTACCACGCTCAAACTCAGTGAGCTCTTTAGAACAACCCATTCTTTAAATGTTTGTAAAGGCAGACTGCATGGGTAGGTGCTGAATTTATACACCTGTGGCAATGGGACTGAAAAAGCTGAATTCAAAGATTAAAAGGTGTGGCCCAATACTTTTGTCCATATAATGTTTGTTACTTTGAACATTCCTCTGTGACTGAATATATATTTTTGAATCCTGCAGAAGTCTTAACGCCTTCAGTGGTGAAAACTATTGTAATGTGAGATGAAGCTAGGATGAATTATTTAGCAGTCATGTTCAACACTGCAAGCCAAGACAGAGGCAGCTGGAGGTCTGAGGTGGAAACATGTCTGATTTCTTCTGTAAATGTCACATAGAGAGCAGTTTCTGGGCTGCGCTGTTTTTACTGCTTCCTCAGCAATATCACATATCATACACAAACACAGTGTGTGCTCTAACCTGGAAATTCACCTGCGACACACACATACACACACACAGCAATTAATCTCACAAGGGAAACACAGCTGGACAACGGCCCGTGACCTATTTGGGACAATCACATCATTGCACTTCAGCCATAGCAGAATGTTTAAGTTGGACCGAAAGGGCGGTGTGACGACGATCTGTGCTTTGTCAAAGAGCATGTCAGGAAAGACAGGCTGCCATGAAAAATAGTCCCCTGTCCAGGGTTGAGCTAATTACCTCGTGAGAAAAGGCAAAAGATTTATATGACTGAGAGGAGAACAAAAAAACAAAAAGAAAACTAACCCAAAGGCTCTGAAAAGTATCAGTCACACTGCATGTTCAACAAGATGCCAGATTAAAATGGAAATAGTAGACAAGAGTCTAGTTTTTCAGTGATGAGTTTGCCAGTAGACTTGTGTGTGTAGGTGCACTGAACATTTGCCGTTGTCTTCTGTTCTTTGTATTGTGTAGGAGCTGAATATGTGTGTAATATGCAAAGTTATTAGGCAAACGTGTGTGTTCAGAGGTGTCCTCTTACCTCGCCTCCCCTCCCAGTTTGTCCAGACAATCCTCACATGAGACATTATAGTTCTCAGTGCTGCCACTTGGATAATTATAAGTTATACTATATGATAATGGTGTAAGTGTGCTTTCTTGAGTGACTGTGGGGAGCTTTTCTAGTTCATAAATAAAAGGGCATTCTGTTATCACAGCCAGTGGGAAAACCCAGATATACACTATGCTATATATTAACAGCTTCATTTGTACTTAACAGTTTTGGCATAGTTTCTATTGGTTATAATGACGCTCTCATCACAAACTTAAGACAGGGCGAGAAGCAAGAGCGGACAGATGATCATACAAGTTTGGAAAAAAAAAATCAAGCTGCTAAGCTGCTAGCATACTTATTTAAAATGGAAAATAAAGGTTTTGGAGGGGATTATGTCTGCAGTAATCTTTATAATTGCAAATGGATACACAGAACATGTAGGTAAGTGACAAGTCTGCTTTGCAGTCCAAGTTCTATTGACCAATCACATTTGAGCAGGTTCTGCAGGTAGACAGTCCCTGAAGTGAAGTGAAAAACACTTCACATAAATTATCTGCACTTGTAAACAATGACCGGCACATGGAACAGGAAGTCTGGAATGGGATTTTCTTTATCTGCTAATATCCTGGCTACACCAGAAGCCCCCAAAAACTGGCCCTCATCCACAGAGGCCAAGTAAGCAGCACAGCTGATGGGTTTCCAGATTTAGTGCACAATGAATTCCTGGAACCCACTCTGCCATTATTGATTTCTTTCCAAATATTACATTTTTGGTTTAAATACTGCAAAATCAGATTTAAAATAGTCAGCATTATTGCACACTTTGATGTGATGGATCAATTTGTGAGCTTAGGTGCTACACTTCTGATACCGTTCTACAAAGTTCACCAAAACTGACCTCTACAAGAAAACGACCAGAGAAGTAATCTGTGCAAGCTGTTACCTATTGAGGTTTTGCAGTCATGTGACCATGAACCATGTGACTATAACTTCTTTTGATGTGTGGCAATGTAGGGTCAAGTGAATAAGGCCTCAGTCACACAGGCCTAGTGACTGGTCCACAACCATCTGGCAACCACCGGTTGCAAGTGAAAAATGTGTTTTCCCTGAATG
>VUQS01077644.1:58159-72132 GCA_015108495.1 Heterochromis multidens
TTTCACTGTTGTCACGTGACTGCTCACCACATGACTTTAATTTGTCTGCCATTTTGGATGTGTGGCAATGTAGGGTCAAGTGAATAAGGCCTCAGTCACACAGGCCTAGTGACTGGTCCACAACCATCTGGCAACCACCGGTTGCAAGTGAAAAATGTGTTTTCCCTGAATGGTTGGCAAGTGGTTGCTGGAGGTTGATGGCAGTCACTGTGAAATTGATTGCTAAAGCCCCAGCCATGCAGTCTCTTTCTGAGTGGTTGTGAAACTGTGAAAAAAGTGCGAAGGTTTGAAGGTTCACCTTCAAAGTAAAATCTGCGCCTTTTGAAACATGTTGGCTGTAGCACTGAACACAACTTTTACTTTGAAGGTGAACATTCTCCATTACCGGTTTGCATCACACTTTTACAAGCTTTACTCAACTAGTAGTAAGTGTTTGCAGACAAGTTGACATTTTCCATGCAACCTCTAGGCGAGTGCTGCAATCTGCTAGCAAACAAAGCAATTACAAGAAAGTTTTTGGTGTAGTACCCTCTTTGCAACCAATTTTACCTAGCAACAGCCAGAAATCTCCAACAACTACTTGCCAACCAGTTGGGGAGTACTGTATACATGACATCATACAAGAAACCTCAATAGTTCCAATTTAAGGCAAAGCGACCTCTAGTGGCTAAATAAAGAAGTGCATGAGCTGGTGTCAGCACCGTTACATAAGGTGGAACTCAGCACTATAGTATGAAAGTAAAAAGCAAGTCAAGTGAAACTTAAGAAGGTTGTGAAATATCTCATGATTTATCTTCATACCATTTTTACCCCATGTCAGTCTTAACACAGACTTTCACAATCAGAAGTGAAAAGGCTTCTATGTGTCATTTCAGCTATGCTTGCATTAGGAACAAATGGTGATTTAATCGTTGAAGGACTTGATGGGTTTTTGGCAGCAGCTTCCTAATAAATCTTTCATATAACTCTAGTGAATAGGCATCTCAGTGCTGATCACAAGAAAGATTTAGCAAGATCTAGTGAACATATTTTTCTGTTATATAACCATTCAGTCACCCTCTAAAGAGGCAGACATGTCATCACAACTGACTCACGCAAGAAGAAAGAGAGAATCCCCCGGGGAGCTTAAGTAAACAACATTTAGTCCTTCAGCCATGCACAAAACACTGAGTTTGTTCAGTGGTTTCTGCTAAACTTTGCGCTCCTTCCAAAATATTATTGTAGAGGGCTTGAAATAATAAAAAAGCCCAAAACTTTGACTTCTGAAAGGAAAAGCCACTTATCACTTG
This sequence comes from Heterochromis multidens, assembly GCA_015108495.1. NCBI lineage: Eukaryota > Metazoa > Chordata > Actinopteri > Cichliformes > Cichlidae > Heterochromis > Heterochromis multidens. The sequence continues at coordinate 59,449 of VUQS01077644.1, forward strand.
CTCAAGGAGAGCTGAAACAGCCCTCTCTGTTTTGAGAGCGCCTGCCATGGCTTCAACATGTACAGTACGAGAGACACCACATCACACCGGGCTTTAATTTCACTCTCGTTAATCCACTGTTATACGATGCATTTTAGCTGCATGTAATCATTTCCTTTTACTGGGCCCTGGAAACCAGCAAGTTGTGATTGCATCCTGGGGTAATGTGGAGCAGGATTTGGAGTGGACAAACCCCCCCTCTCTAAATTCACACACACTTATCTTGTACATTCAGAAACTCGTCATCTCCTGCGGCCATTTTTATTTTGAACCTTTTTATAGCAGGAAGCCTATGATTGACCTCTAAAGAGGATGTAAATCCGGGCAGGGGGTCGGGGATGAACCCGGTTCCCCATCGATTAATTGTCAATTGAGCAGCCATACATGAGTGATGACCTCATCGCGCGCCGAGTACTGCAGGAGCAGCAGGGGTGTGAGAGCAAGAGCGGCATCCTAACCTTTAACAGATGTTACTTTAAACATGACTTCAGCTCGCAGATATACGCACATACAGCACACATCTATGCCTCAACAGGCCTTTTGCTTGCCTTTGTTCTTTTGCAGAAAACTACAGAGCAGGGGGAGAATTTTATTACCGCGAGTATCTTCTAACTGATGTTAGTGTGAGAGGTTCCAGCTTATGCTGTCATGCATTGTACTAAACTCACAGAGGCCATATGGAAAAGTCAAACCTCCAAATCAACCTATCATCGTGACCATTTAAAGCGACACCACGGGAGTTTTCATGACAGTCAGTGACAGCAAATAACACAAAAAGATCAACACCAAGAAATCCTGTGAGGTAATGTCAGTGAAACGCACACAAAGCCAGTGTGTTTGGGATCATTTTATACTGAAAAAGAGAAGTAAGCTGTTTAGCTGAGAAACACAGCAAAGGAAATACATGACTAAAAACTAGAATGGAAAGTCAAACTACACAAAATCAGACATCGTGACAAATTCTATATATTTTTACCGATATATGCATTGAATTATGCAGACTGAGATCACAGTCTATTACAGGGGTAGACAGTTATTTTTCCCAAGGGGCCACATGAGAAACTGGGACTGTTGTATAGGGCTGCACCAAAAAGCTGAACTCAGATCTGCTCAATATGAATTTTATCTCTTCATTGACTCCCTGTTAAATCAAGAATCAAATTTAAAATCCTTCTCCTCACATACAAGGTCTTGAATAATCAGGTCCCATCTTATCTTAAAGACCTCATAGTACCATATCACCCCAATAGAGCACTTCGCTCTCAGACTGCTGGCTTACTTGTGGTTCCTAGGATATTTAAAAGTAGAATGGGAGGCAGAGCCTTCAGCTTTCAGGCCCGTCTTCCGTGGAACCAGCTCCCAGTTTGGATTCAGGAGACAGACACCCTCTGTACTTTCAAGATTAGGCTTAAAAATTTCGTTTTTGATAAAGCTTATAGTTAGGGCTGGATCAGGTGACCCTGAATCCTCCCTTAGTTGCGCTGCAATAGGCCTAGGCTGCTGGGGTCTTCCCATGATGCAATGAGCGTTTCTCCTACTCTCTCCTCTTTTCACTCACTCTGTGTTTACACACCATTCTGCATTTAATCAGTTATTATTATTAATCTCTGGCTCTCCTCCACAGGAGAGTAACAATACCTTACATCCAACAAAGAGTATTGTTTTCAAATATTCTGCAGTTTTGGCTTTTATTCTTGTCATTTCTGGATACCTTGATCTTTTTATGCCTTTAAATCTATTAACAAAAAAACTTGTTGGTCAAACTTTTCACCACTCGTGTCTCCTCATTGAGGTCATGATTTAAAGTGGGGCAGTTTCAAGTGGCCAATATCACTTCATTTGTATACATGCTGGCTCAAACTAGAGTACACAAATACCAAATATTTATTTGAGGTATTTTAGAAACAGAAAGACCTTTAGTTTAACCATTAAAGGAGAATGGATACAAACTGAATTAGATGTCTGTAGCTGTTGTAATTCTATTACAGCAACAGCTGATGATTAACACTAATAAAATGGGTGCACTTACCAATAAAACTCTTTCAATTGTAACTGTATTTTACAAGTTCTCGAAAAATGCCTCAGGGCCTTTATAGGAACGAACAAGGAAATAGCCTGCAGATAATTTAAAATAACAACACGTTGATGTAATTTACTGGCATGGTAAGTTATTATCAGTGTTATTATCATAACCTTCATCCACCTCCTAACAGTGTACAGGGCACATTCATGCCATCTGGTTGACTTAACAGCAGCGATAGTGACATCACTCCCATGGATCAGATTGAGAACATTCTTCAGCGATTTCTTCATCATCGCTAAGATGCTTATTATCCAGACCTGCCCTGTTCTTTGAAACAGAACACAGGGTTTTTGATTTTTTTTTTTTACGATCTGGGATCTTTGGTTATTAATGATGATCCTGCCTCTGCAAGTTCACCTTAGAGGCAGGCTGTGAACTCTGCAGGGAAAAAATGAAAATAAAACGAATGACAAATGATGGCATGTTTTAGGAAGTTGTCGAGCAGCTGCCTCACTGTACGTACACATATTCCCATACACGCACGAGCGGGATCCGTCTTCACCTATGCGTCGTTAAGATATTATCAGTGCTCCCGAAACTGTTGGCGAGGAGGCGAAAATCAGCCTCGTTCATCAACTGTACCTGACATGTGATGGCTGAGCTTTTAGCAAAGGCTGTTATGTCTGTCTTGACTTCACAGAACGGCGCACCTGTAGTCCTCCCAAAAATGCTTCAGCCTTTTATGCATTCCTGTACCAAGCAAGCTTCAATCTTTTGGTATGAAGGTTGAAGTTGAGATATGTGATCTGAAATGTTTAGATTGTCTGGTTAGTTTTAAGCTATGACATATTTAACTTCAAATCAAATGTTAGTTTGTGAAAATTGTGCATTTCTGAAGCTTTGTGCCAAACAGTTCCATTTATGGAAAGGAAAGCTCTTCTTTGTGGTGGCTATTGTATGTGACAAAAACATACTTGCTCGACTTGCGCATTTTGCGTTGTAAAAACGTAATGGAATTTGTTCTGGTTTAGTTGGAAATCAGGAATTAAATCCAGACAGAGGAGAAAACAGACAAGCCAACAATGTGATGGCTGTTTATATCTTTGTGGCTCAGTTGCCAAAATTTATGAGATGATCGGGCCTTTAGTTAAAACTTTTAGTCTCTTCAATTTAAGTGCCCATAAAAGATGGATTGTTTTCATCTTAGCAGTAGAAAGTAAATGAAAGTAGGTAAATACATCTGCTTAAGTAATATATTTAAATACAAGATACCAGAGATATTATAAGAGACATTATAAGAGACATTATAAGAGACATTATAAGAGAGAGACACTCAAAGAGTCCTGAACCAAAATCTAAAGATAGAGGTTACAACGTTCCTGTCCCCAAAGAGCCAGTTAACAGCTGATCCAGGAAACATACGAGCCTACTGAATCCATACCATCATTTAGCATGTGACGTACTGTATGTTCAGGTCCTCTGTTGGGCTAATCCAAAGATGTTAAATGTGTTAGCTCTGCACTGATGGGTTAAAACCATAATGTTATGATAATGTTCTGCTTGGGTAAAAAGAAAAGTTGGGGGAAAAACTGTAGAAATAATGTTTCAAAACATTATTTTATGGAAATATCACCAAACCTTTTAAGCTTTTCTCTTTTAATCAGATTTGACTGGTGATCCTATGCATGCAGTTCTTCATGTCCTGATGAAATGGCACAAAAATACAACACGCTGTTTGTCTTATTAATACTTTGAATTTTTGACCAAAGTGCTTTTTTTAACCAGCAATACTTTTGCTGAGTTGGACCACAATCAGATACTTTAGTCCTCCTTTAGTCACACAGAGACCACACAGCGACCTCCACTAGGGAAAAATGTGTGTTCCCCGACTGGTTCGCAAGTGGTTGCTAGAGGTTGCTGGCTGTTGCCAGGTGAAATCAGTCAAAGCAGGTACTACACCAAAAACCTCCTTGTGATTGCATTAGTTGCTAGCAGATTGCTGCAGTCACCCATACTGTATCTTGCATGTGAGGCACAATGTGTCTTCCAACATGTTTTAAAAGGTGCAACTTTTACTCTGTAGGCAAATGGTCTCTGTTTCCATTTTGTTTGTTTTTCACAGTTTTACTACCATTTGAGAAGTAGTTTGCAGACAAGTTGGCATCTTCCATGTAAAGTGCTGCAACCGCAGCACTCTGGTATTGAACAAAGCAATCGTAAGCAGGTTTTCTGTGTAGAACCTTTTACTTCTTTGTGACTGATTTCACATAGCAACTGCCAGCAACCACTTGCCCACCACTTGCCAGGGGGCTGACAACTGGTTTCTAGGCCTGTGTGACTAAGGCTAGTCATGCCATCTTAATTTTGGTGTTGTGTTTTTTTTCTGTTTTTGATTGATACAAAATTAAATCTGTTGATACACTTAAGCTGTTTGAATTACATTGCATCTAATACACAAGTTATAAAATATCATAGCCACACTCAAGGAGATACTGTTGAAGATAGTCAGCACAGTAGGAAAATAAAAAATTTGTTTAGACTAGAAACATAACGAGACTTTAAAAGACAGATGAGTCCCTTCTGCGTTTGCTGTCTTGCTCTTTGTTTGTGTATCTAGATGCTCGTCACTGTATCATTCCCACAATGTAGGAAAAACTGAGTGGCTACTGACCTAATTCATGCTGGTCAGCCAACACTCCCTTCTCTGCTTTAGCCAGATAACAACCAGATGGCTCCACAGTCTCCTTGACCTCAGCCTCATTTATCTGAATGTACTGTAACAAGGTTGATGGGATTAAGACAAGGCCTTTCATTCACTTAACCTTGAAAGCTTTTGGATTTCACAACTTTATCTATAAACTGCAACACACTGTACCTTCTAAGGAGTGATTCATTTGGATAATTATGTTTTTATCTAATTAAGTCTAATGACTGACCCTGCATTTCACTAATGGATTCGATTTTTTGAAACTCTTCAAAAACATACAGCAAATATATGAAATCTGCATGATTAGAATATATATAACTGTAGCTGGGTTGTTTCCCCCAAATTATGGACATAATTGAAGGTGTCTTTTGCTCAAATGATTTGTAATTTCGCATTTGTGTTTAGGTTGGAAAAAAAGAGCAGCAGAAGTTGATTGGTGTGCCTTGGAGCATTATATTTTCTTATGTATTAGGAACTAGCGGTGAAGTGGCACAACTCTGTTACCACAGCAAATGTTGTGTTGCATTTCCTGATTGAAAACGAGTCAGTGTTTGCTTTTGTTTTTATTGGGGACTTATCAAAGACAAAATATGGAGGTAATCTTTAAAACAAAAAGACAAAAAAACCGAGACGAGACACCGACAGATGCATAGTTTAGTCCACATGCTTTCTATCTCTGCACTACAGATGTGCAGGTATGGGCGCTTCACAAGGTGCTAGAAGACAGAAGCCAAAGATACAGCTCACATAAAGCATACTTTCATGTGCCATAAAATGCATGTGTCAAAATATTGCTCTGCTACATCTGTGTACTGGGTGGTAATTAGGGCCAAGTGATTCGTCACTGCATGGCGTAATGTGATTACATCTCCCTGACAGAATGTAGCTATTAGACCTCAACAACCACAAGGACTCGGGTCTTGCAGCTTGTAGTTTTCCAGCCTTTTTTAGACTTGTTATAAAAGAAGAATCCAGCTTAAAATAGCACTTACATGTTGTGTTCTATTTCTGTAGCAGTACAGGTAATGAATTGGAGTGTTCCACTATGGCACTTCTCCTAAAAAATTACATTTCTTCTATAAAAACTTAGTGCTAATGTTTTGCACTGAAAGAGGCACATTTTCTTAATGAGTCTTTTTTAATTTTGTAGCAGATGTGGGGAGTTTTTAACACGGCAGAAGGTATTGTCCCCATATCAAAGGCTTTTTTTCACATTAGCAATGAGGGAAAAAGTGCTTTTGTAACCAGTGTTTATGTGAGATTGTCTAATTTTAGGGTTCATTTTCCTTTAAATCTAACAGTGAACACCTCAGGGCTTTTGTATGAGCCTTGACTACATTAACAGACTCAACTGGATTGCAATCAAAGAGAGCAATTAAAAACAAAGCAGTGCATGATATAGCTCTTTGTGATGATTGGTGAGTTTGACTAACTATAATAAAGAGTTTTCCAGTAAAATGAAAAGAGCCAAAATGTTATTTGAGCATTTCGACAGCGTATTTGTAACTTATAACATCTGTCAGGGTTATAAAAGAGCAGAAACAACTCAATGGAGAACTGAATAGAGCTTGACAAATGATTACGCTGACTGGGAATCCGCAGGAGTGATGTATGAGCTAATCTTCTGTTTGTGAAAGGAAATAGCACCGAGGGTGGAGAGATGGAGGTCAAGGAGGAAAAAAATGTGGCTAATGTAGACTTAGCATGACATTTCTACGCTTGCTGTGAACTGTGCATGGCCTCTGCCAGCACTGGAGACAGCGAATGATGGCCAGACTGAAAATGCAGCAGGCAACAGAGAAAATCCAACATGCAGACTCGACACTGTAGAGGATACTTTTACTCGCCAGTGAGGGCTAATCTCTCTGATTTACTTTGTTTCTCACATTTGTTACAGCAGACACTGTGTTGAGTTATGGCTTGGCAAAACACTGCAAAGGGAAACCATTTCTCCCTCCTGTCCTGTCAGGCTGGAAGGAAGCGACAGCGAGAAAGTTGCGCTTTACGTCCTCGTTGCTGGCAGCTGCTGTGTCTGAACAATGAGTGTATGCCTGTGCTCTCAGTCAAGTCAGTGTTGAGATAGTGAGTGAAATATGGAGGGAGGAAAGAGCCTGCCTGTATCTGCCAACTCCAATGTCTCATAGTGGTGAATGGGCTATCTGGACAGGGCCACAATGAACTGTGCAAAGAGGGAGAGTGAATAGACGTGGTGACATTTTCTTTTTAACAAAGAAAGAGTCACTGCTATGCTGTAGTTATTACACTTAAGCAGATGGGATATCTCTGAACTCCTGTGATGCATATATAAGTATTATATCGCTGTATGTACCCTCTAGCAATATATGTACATATCACTAGAGGATGCTTAATAATGCAGTGCAACATAGCTATCATAATATTCATATAGTAACTGTTTATATGCATGTAAAATCATTTTAAAAACAACTGTTTTTCTTCTTAAGCTTTCAATCACATTAAAACTACATGAAAACACATGGAAATATCTTTATTTCTGCATACAAGCACATGATATTGTGTTAGAAATATGTATTAATAGGTGTTAGAGGGGAACTTTTAAGCTTTTCTTTATTTTTTGTCATATGTGTGCAGTCCTGTGAAAAGTAAGTACACGCATACTGCTTGCACAGGAATTAAGAAGGTAGGTAGCAGCCAGGTGCTGCTAATTAACTGCACTTGAATCAGTGTGATCACCTCCATAAAAACACATGTTTCAGTGTCAGTTTGCTGGTCTGGAGCATTCAGGTGTATGTTAACACAATGCCATAATCTTCCCAGGAGTGGACATCCCAGCAAATTCAACCCAAAGTCAGACCGTGCAATGCTCAAAGAAACTGCACAAAACCCAAGAGCTACATCTCAGACTCTACAGGCCTCAGTTAGCATGTTAAATGTTAAAGTTCATGACAGTACAATTAGAAAAAGACTGAACAACCTGGGCACCTTGCAGTCATTGAGTCGACCATTAACTCCTCTGTATACCAAACTATTCTAGAGTCAAATGTGAGGCCATCTGTCCCAAGCACAGCAGCAAACCTATAGCAGAATGGCTGAAAAAGAAAAGAATCAATGTGTTGCAATGGTCATGTCAAAGTCCAGACCTCAACCTGGTTGAAATGCTGTGGCGGGACCTTAAGAGAGCTGTGCATAAATAAATGCCTGCAAACCTCAATTTCTTCCAAAATTATATGAGAGACTGATAAAGCCATACAGAAAATCCCGTTTGTCCTGTCTCCCTCCCCTCACCTCCAACCAGTCATGGCAGATGGCTGCCCCTCCCTGAGCCTGGTTCTGCCGGAGGTTTCTTCCTGTTAAAAGGGAGTTTTTCCTTCCCACTGTCATCAAGTGTTCCCACTGTTGCCATGTGCTTGCTCATAGGGGGTTGTCTGATTGTTGGGGTTTTCTGAATTTAAAATGTTAAACGATTACTTTAAGTTATTGCTGCTAAAGGTGTAGCTACAAGCTACTGAATCATGGGGTGGACTTAGTTTTTCACAGGAAAGTATAAACTGTTACAGTGGTGGACATTGCTAAATTATCAAACAATTGTGCAAAAAAAAACCCCCATCAGGCTACAGACTGCTCAGTTTTTACTTTTTTTTTTAACCTACTCTTGGGTCTGTATGATGCCAGTTACACGTGATATCCTTAATATTGTCATCTCAGGCCTTCTAGTTGTGAGGGGCAGCCAATCGGAAAAAATTGGGTTAAGCAAAAGTTGGCCTTAAAGGAAGAGGAGCCAAAACAGCTTGTTTCAGACAGAGGGTGCACTGAGGCTCAGTATATGAACAGCAGAGGATTTTGAACTTTTGAACATTGTTTCTATTATTGAAAAACTTGGTAAAATAATGTACGTAAAAACATAAATACGGTGGTAAAGTAGATTTAGACAGAGCACATGTTTAAATAGACTTCAAAACTGACAAGTCTATGAAGAAAATGCATGTCAGCACATCTCACATCCTGTTTCAGGCTGTGGGAGGAAGCTTCAGGCCCTACAGGAAACAAAAATCCACCAATGGGATCGTATTTGACACAAATACAGTTTGCTTTGGTAATAGTTTTTTTCCGCTCTTCATTACAGTATGGAAACTTTTGCCACATCTCACCACATGCCCCTCATCTTGATGAAAGACACTTTTCCGTGTAAACAACACGGCAAATCAAAGCGCCCTGCATGTTAGTGATTTCCACCAATGATGTTGCTTTTCACATCATCCTAAACAGAGCTAATCACACTCCAGGCTAAAAAACACTGCCACGAAAAAGACATAAAACACAAAACTCATCCCATTTTAGTCACAAATAATTATATTTTTAATTTATGTAAAAAAAATCCTACTTTCTCCTTTCTGCCACCCATTAAACTAATCTCCTTTCTTGAAACGCTGCGTGCTGTTTGGATTTTTATGGATTATTGTGTAAAATTTGAAGTGGCTCTGGTGCCTTTCTCAGGGTGCTAGGAGGCGTCTGACTTGGAGGCAGTAAGTGTTAATTAGGGATGTTTACACAGAGCAGGGTTCAATTTACTTTTCCCTGACGAGGTTTGTCCGATCCGCTGAAAACAAAGCTGCTGTTTTTGGATGCTTGTTAAGATCTGCATGCTGCTCCTTATTTTGTGGCTAAGGAAGTTAGATTTTTGTGTATTCAGCAAGAATATTTAGAATATTTACAATTTGTCATCTTAAAGGAATTTAAAGATGTTAGGTTCTCGACACCGTAAATAGAGAGAGAAAGCAAGAAGTCAATTTGTGGCTATGTGAAGGTAAGAAAAATCTCAAGAGTGAGGTAGTCGGGTGTCAAAGCTGTGATATTGAAACCAAAATTTAACGCTTTGGGGACTGACTCTTTGGAGAGGGAACAATAGAGAGCTGTCAGAGGGACCACCGTATCCCAGTTCATCCCGGGCTTTGACGAGAAAACCCAGAAACCAGGAAATAAGAGCCACAGTTGGGTTTTAAATTCCCTCCACCCCAGATCTGCTGCAAGGTGCTGGGGATGATTGATGAGAACGTTTTCCTGTAAGGTTATGAGGCTGGAGAATAGCTGGCACTGCTGTGCTTCAGGGTTGAGATACAAGGGTAAACATTGTCTTTTCAGATGCAACCCCCCCCCACCCTTGATAATTCATACACATTTCAGGGAAATTAGTTAAACTTAATAAACATCTGCTAGTATAAAAGAATGTGGACAAAATGTTCACCAGTTTAATCATTTACAAGCTCAACAAGAATCTGCAGAAACACTGCAGACGTGTAATTTGACTTTCAATAAGATGCATGGCTACACACAAAAACAGATTGCTTTTTTTTTTATGGCAGGAGATGAGATCATTGTCAAGCTAATTAACCAGTACAAACAGCAGTACAACAAGGACAATGGCATTGTCATAACAGCAAAACAAACAGAATCCACCTTCCTCCGCCCAAAAACTCGGAACCGCACTCTTCCTCGAAGTCCTTTCCACAGCGGTCCTTTCTGATGCAAACCCAAAACCTCAATTACACAGTATTTTTCCAAGATTAAATTATGCAGTCCATTTAGTTTTACTCAAAAATCTCCCATCCTGATGTCGTGTTGACCTGGAGAGGAACTAGAGCCTGAGTGAATCATAAATGGCTGGCACTTAGTGTGTAACTTTGAGGGATAAAGATGTCCGGTGGACAATATTTTGACGGGGTTGCAGCAGGATTTAAGATGGCTTGTGCACTTTGCCATAAAAGATTAGCCTGAAGAAATCAGACTGTTGTCAGAGAGTCCACGGGCTGATATCTCAGGACAAATGTTTTTGGGCTTGAAACCGAGAAAATCCTCCTGGCAGTGGCAGAGGTGCAGGAGAGTGGGCGGGTTGGGAGTATGACTAAAGGGTGGAAAAACGGTTTAAAGGATCTATCCAGTTTCAGGAGCCTCGCACGACTTAGCAAAGGGGAAGAAAGAGGAAGTATCCATATCAGCAGGGAGACAAGTAAGGTTGGACAGCAGTCCTGCAAAGAGGCGAGTGTAACAGAAAATGTTTTTTTTTTTTTTGCTGTATTCACCTCAGTAAATCCACAGTTCCTTATCTCACTCCCCCTGAAAGACACTCATATTTTGTTTTATCAGTCCGCATGTATTACAATGTCTCAGTGCCAAAGTAAAGAATGTCAGTGAACCTTCTTTCCTCGTATCACCTATAATCTGGTTAAATGCATCTAACAATTTAAGAAGGGTTGTTAAGCATGGCGAGGAGGAGGTACGCTATCTGCGGTTTGGACAGAGAGCAAACACAAGACAGAATAAATGCTATGCCTGGATCTCTCTAATTTAATGTAAGTATAGCATGAGCTCATTCCTAAGGCGCACTCTTTTGCTTTTTTCAAACAAAGAAAATTATGAGCTCACATTTCGAGAAGCCGTATATTACAGCCAGTTTCATGCTCAACCCAAAATAACATAAAAATTGGATTGAGCAGCTATTCGTTTTGTTTGCTCTGTTAGGCCTTGGCTTGGATTCAGAGGGACCGAACTGCATCCAAACTTTAATATCACATTTTAAATGGAAGACTTTCTGTTCTTGCTTGAAGGGATAAAATTAAATGCATTTTAGTATCAAATTAAAAACTCATTTGGCATTTGTTTTTGAGGCCAGACATAAATATATTCCCAAATACAGAGGTTAGCCCACATTTTTTCATCATGGTTCCCCAACTCAAGAGCTTGGGGAGACCGAGGCGGACGTGTGATGGACGGGTTCAAAAAGTGCTTTCTTTGGTTGTCTGGGGAACTTCTGGAGCTTAAATCACAACTACTCAAAAGGGCCTGCTGGGTGGTTGTAGAGAATACTAAAAGATTGTTGTTGCACAGGCAATTACCAAAGTGTGCTTATACATATAGAGTGTGTATAATGCTCCAAAGTAGAGTGTTCAAGTACATGTTTTGCTATTCAGGAGCATGACAAAAGGAAGAACTTGACCACTCTTGCATGTAAAGTTCTTAACTACATCCTCGCAAATCTGCTAAATAATTGATTTATAGCATTTCACCGTGATACGGTCTGAAACCAGTGACTCCAGTGGCTCGAGGCGCACAAAACCGATTTGTACATTTGTACAGCACGCAGCTTGGGAGCTCAGGCACGCACCAAGTGTGACTGCTCCATGCTATGACGAATACCACAGGGCCAGTACAAATGAGACATCCACTCAGCAGCTGGCACGAATGGCAAAATGAAGGAAAAGTTAAGACAGTGTGTCTGAATTCCCTGACTTACACGATACAAAGTATCAAGACACTGGGAGGAAAGGCCTTTCTTGGAAACAAGCTTGCTTTGATTTGTGTTCCCCCTGTAGCTCTACATATCTACAAAAGCTAAAGAAGTAAAGCTTTTACAGCACTTTTGCACAGCAGAGCACAGTGCAACAATGCTGTATTCTGTGTATTCTGTCGTAAAAGTCAATATTTGGTATGACCACCTTTATTCTTCAACACAGCCTGAACTCTTTTGGGCAGCTTTCTTGTCATTTCTTTAAGTAGTCTTCAGGAATAGTTCTCCAGGCTTCTTGAAGGACATTCAAAGCTCTTCTTTGGATGTTGGCTGCCTTTTGTTCTGTTCTCTGTCAACATGATCCCACACTGCTTCAATAATGTTGAGGTCCGGTCTCTGGAGAGGCCAATCCATGACTGATAGTGTTTCATTGTGTTTTTTTCTATCCAGGTATGCTTTTACTGCACTGGCAGTGTGTTGTGTTTTACTTTTCTGTGTTGATATTTCATCAATTTTGACAAGATCTCCAACACCACTGGCTGAAATGGAGCCCCAAACCATGACAGTCTCCACCGTGTTTTACAGATGGCTGTAGACACTCACTGTTGTACCTCTCTCCTGACCTCCTCTGTACATATTGACGATGATTTGAAC
>VUQS01077645.1:1802-12112 GCA_015108495.1 Heterochromis multidens
TCGTGTGTGTGTGTGTGTGTGTGTGTGTGTGTGTGTGTGTGTGTGTGTGTGTATGTGTGTGTATGTTTGTGTATGTTTGTGTATGTTTGTGTATGTTTGTGCGTGTGCGTGGGCGTGTGTGTGTGTGTGTGATTGTGGCACAACACAGAAATCTTTCAATGTTTTCTCTCAGCGCGGGAGGTGGCTCGAAGTCGGGAGAGAGAGCGGGCCAGCAGCAGCACAGGACTGGGCTCCAGCTGTGTCTCCAGAAGTGGAGGAGGAGGTGGACAGGAGGACACTATTCTGTCTCAGGAGGACAGGAGGGGCAGTACAGGTCTTTCCGAAGGCCAAGACCTTTACACAGCAGCCTGTAACTCTGTGATCCACCGCTGTGCTCTGCTGGTACTGGGAGTCAGCCCTGTACTGGGCGAGCTGACCAAGCAGAACCAGGAGGAAGCTCAGACTCAGTTAGCTACAGGGACACAGGAGTGCCTGAGCTTCATGACCAGGTCAGAGAGAAATAGGATTCTACGGTTGACATCTTTGTAAAAATTGTTATTGCTTTCTGATTGGGCACAGTCACACATGTTACTTAGAAAACTTTTTACTCATTCATTGTGCATTTATCTTTTTCTGGCCCTTTGTATACTTTTGAAAATATACAAAAACAAACAAAAAAACCCAACTTATTTTAATTACAATTGTGCTCATAAGTTTACATACCCTGGCAGAATTCGTGATTTTTTTTTTTTTGGCTATTTTTCAGAGAATATGAATGATAATACAAAAACTTTTCTTTCACTCATGGTTAGTGGTTGGGTGAAGCCATTTATTATCACACAATTGTGTTTGTCCTTTTTAAATCATAATGACAACAGAAACTATCCAAATGACCCTGATCAAAAGTTTACATATCCTAGTTCTTAATACCATGTATTGCCTCCTTTAACATCAATGAGAATGTGGTTATGCAATCCAAAGCAACAGGGGCACATGTGATTTTTACTGCTCTTCTGTCAAAATGTTGCTGACACCACACATGTGGTGCTGTCCTTGAAATACTTTTTTTTTTTTTTTTGTTTAACCTCAAAATTCTACAGACAATACCCCATAATGACAAAGTGAAAAAAGTTTGCTTGAAAAAGCCCAAAATATAACATGTACATAAGTATTCACAGCCTTTGCTCCATACTTTGTTGAAGCACCTTTGACAGCAATTACAGCCTCAAGTCTTTTTGAGTATGATGCTAAAAAGCTTGGCACACCTATTTTTGGGCAGTTTCTCCCATTCTTCTTTGCAGAACCTCTCAAGCTTCATCAGGTTGGATGGGGAGCGTTGGTGCACAGCCATTTTCAGATCTCTCCAGAGATGTTCAATCGGGTTCCAATCTAGGGTCTGACTGGACCTCTCAAGGACATTCACAGAGTCGTCCTGAAGCCACTCCTTTGTTATCTTGGCTGTCCTTAGGGTCGTTGTCCTGTTGGAAGATGAACCTTCTCCCCAGTCCATGGTCCAGAGCACTCTGGAGGATGTCTCAAGGATGTCTCTGTACATTTCTGCATTCATCTTTCCCTAGTCCCTGATTAGTCTCCCAGTTCCTGCTGCCACAGCATGATACACCATGCTTTACTGTAGGGATGGCATTGGCCAGGTGATGAGTGGTGCCTGGTTTCCTCCAGACGTGATCCTTGGCATTCAGGCCAAAAAGTTCAATCTTTGTTTCACCAGACCAGAGAATTTTGTTTCTCATGGTCTGAGAGTCCTTCGGGTGCCTTTTGGCAAACCACAGGCAGACTGTCATGTGCCTTTTACTGAGTGGCTTCCATCTGGCCACTCTACCATACAGACCTGATTGGTGGAGTGCTGCAGAAATGGTTGTCCTTCTGGAAGGTTATCCTCTCTCCACAGAGCAACGCTGGAACTCTGTCAGAGTAACCATCAGGTTCTTGGTCACCTCCCTGACTAAGGCCCTTCCACCCCGATCGCTCAAGGTTGGCCGGGTGGCAAGTCCTGGTGGTTCCAAACTTCTTCCATTTGCGGATGATTTAGGCCACTGTGTTCATTGGGACCTTCAATGCTGCAGACATTTTTCTGTACCCTTCCACAGATCTGTGCCTTGATACAGTTCTGTCTCAGAGGTCTGCAGACAATTCCTTGGACTTCATGGCTTGGTTTGTGCTCTGACCTGCACTGTCAACTATGGGACCTTATATAGACAGGTGTGTACCTTTCCAAATCTTGTCCAATCAGCTGAATTTACCACAGGTGGACTCCAATCAAGTTGTACAACATCTGACAGATGATCAGTGGAAACAGGATGCACCTGAGCTCAATTTTGAGTGTCCTGACAAAGGCTGTGAATACTTATGTACATGTTATATTTTTGTTTTTTTATTGTTAATAAATTTGCAAGAATTTTAAGCAAACTTTTTTCACTTTGTCAATATGGGGTATTGTGTGTACAATTTTTGAGGTGAAAAATGAATTTAATTGATTTTGGAAAAAGGCTGTACCATGACAAATGTGGAACAAGTGAAGTGCTGTTAATACTTTCTGGATGTACTGTAACATACTTTTTAGTAGTTTCAACTACTTTTGTTTGGTTGTTAACCTGTATCTACATGGTTCCGTAAGCATTTGGACAATAACATTATTTTTGTAATTTTTCCTTCTGTACACCACCACAGAGGATTTTAAATTTAACAATAAAATTGTGGTTCAGGTTTAACTCAGTGGGTTTAAAATAACTATTTCATGAACTGTTCAGGAATTACAGCCATTTTAATAAAATAATGTTTTTTTATGTAAAAACAAATTTAAAAATTGTTTTATAGTCCCCCATTTTCAAATGCTGAAAATTAATTGGACAAACTAGTATAATTTTAATATAAGGATTGTTTTTAAAACTTGGAGGAAGGATGAAAATCTTTTGCAGTCCTTGACTGCCTGAAGTCTTTAACCCATGGACATCATCAAATGCTATATTTCCTCCTTTGAGATGCTCTGGTAGATCTTTACTTCAGCCACCTGCAATTGCTGCTTATTTATGTTTCTTTCTACCCTAAGTTTTGTCTTCAGTAAATGAAAAGCATGCTTTGTTGGGTACAGCCATACATGCCAATGCCATAACATTGCCTGCAGCATGTGGTAATCTTCAGATCATGAACTGTTTCTCTCCTTCTCTATACTTTTCTCTTCCTATCATTCTGCTACAAGTTAATCTTGGTTTCATCTATCCAAAGAATTTATTTCCAAGAAATGAGCAGACTCTTTTAGATTTTATTTCTGGCAAAGCCAGATCTGACCTTCTTTTTCTTGAGTAACCAGTGGTTTGCACCATGTTGTAAACCCTCTGTATTTACATTCATGAAGATGTCTCATGATTGATAGACCTTGGCAATGATACGCCTGGCTTCTTAAGAGTTTTCTTGACTTGGCTAGATGTTTGGAAGGGGTTTTTCTTAACCAGTGAAGAATCTGTGATCGTCCACTAAAGTTGTCTCCTGTGGTCTTCCAGGGGTTTTGGTGGTGCTGCGCTGGCCAGTACATTCCTTCTTTTTTAAGAATGTTCCAAATTGTTGATTTGGTCATTCCTAAACTTTTTTGTGCTCTCTCTCTCTGATAGGTTTATTTTGTTTGGGGTTTTTTTTTTTTCAGCCTAATGATGGCCTCTTTCACGTACAACATCTTTCGCACCTCATATTGAGAGTTCCAGTTAACAGTTACAAATACAAGTTCAGCACTTGGGAGCATCAGATCTGCTTAATTTGTCATGAAATAACAAGGGGACGAGACTCACCTGATCATGAAACTGAAAACTGTCAGCCAATTACTTTTGAACCTCTGAAAATGGGGGACTATGTTAAAGAAAAAGAGAGGTTGTAATTTCTAAACACTTAACACAAAATTTTTGTTAAACCTATAAACCTAAAGGTGAAAGGCTGCACATCTTGATTGTTTGTAATTTTGCTTCTGTACACAGTGGATTTTAAATCAAAGATTGTGTTGCTCGACCTAACTCTATAGCTCACATTTCAAACCATAGTACCGTGAAGTCGATACAGTCTATTTACTGTTCTCCAATGCCTGTGGTATGCGCCTAATAGAACCTCTCATGGTCAACATAATTCTGCCTCACCTTTTTCATTTTTAGAGTATTCAGATTTTTGTATTTGGAGCGCTATATTGTTCTTTGTGTCTGAAATGATTTATGAATGGGGGGAAATTGATGTGGCTGTATGTACCATCATTCAGGTGGAAATCATGTTGTTTAATTGTGATTTTTGGCTGCCTTGTTGGCATTGATTTAACAGTTTTGTGATGTGTTTGTGTGTAGGAGTGAGAGTCTGAGCACAGAGAGCCGCTTAGTGCAGAGCAGCCCGAGTTACAGACTGATGAAGTCCAGGAGTGAGTCTGACCTCTCCCAGCCAGAGTCAGATGAAGAGGGTTACACTTTGGTAAATCAAATGCATATAAACACTCTTCATTACATAAACAGAACAGTCAAGTGATTTGTAGAAACAAACTAAGAAAGTAGTTGCCTTCTTCAGAGCCACCACAGTATGTTGACAAAATTATGTGATTTTGATCTCACAGAGAACAAGAAATGTGATCAGGTCTCAGCTTTGCAAAGTGCATATGTTTTTGTCAGTGGAGTCAGGTGAATTGTAATAGCTTCACTTCCTTGTCAAAGAATGGCAGTAAAATGGTGAAAATGTTCTAAATACAGCATTCACTTGAACTGATAATGATAATCTTTTGTCCACTGACAATGATCTCTTTTGATAATGATCTCTTTTATTCAAATTAGATTGGCAGGAGATGTTTATTGTGGAGGTTCCTTGTGACTAATTTAATAGTTATTTAAACAAGATAAAAAGGATCAGACTAGTTGACTAGTTGAAAAGTAAGAAAACACTCAAAGCATTCCAAACTGAGACAATGGTAATAGACACGGTTAAACCATTACCGTACAAATACAGTTGTGCTCATAAGTTTACATACCCTGGCAGAATTTGTGATTTTATTTTATTTTATTTTTTTTATTTTTTTTGTGGCCATTTTTCAGAGAATATGAATGATAATACAAAAACTTTTCTTTCACTCATGGTTAGTGGTTGGGTGAAGCCATTTATCATCAAACAATTGTGTTTGCTCTTTTTAAATCATAATGGCAACAGAAATTATCAAATGACCCTGATCAAAAGTTTACATACCCTAGTTCTTAATACTGTGTATTGCCTCCTTTAA
Source organism: Heterochromis multidens (assembly GCA_015108495.1). Lineage (NCBI taxonomy): Eukaryota > Metazoa > Chordata > Actinopteri > Cichliformes > Cichlidae > Heterochromis > Heterochromis multidens. Next base: position 7,033 of record VUQS01077645.1, read on the forward strand.
CATCAATGACAGCTTGAAGAAGTCTTTTGTGGTAGTTGTGGATGAGGCACTTTATTTTCTCAGATGGTAAAGCTGCCCATTCTTCTTGGCAAAATGCCTCTAAATTCTTGGGCTGTCTTTCATAAACTGCACGTTTGAGATCTCCCCAAAGTGGCTCAATGATATTAAGGTCAGGAGACTGAGATGGCCACTGCAGAGACTTCACTTTTTTCTGCTGTAGCCAATGAAAGGTTGACTTGGCCTTGTGTTTTGGATCATTGTCATGTTGGAACGTCCAAGTGTGTCCCATGCTCAGCTTCCGGGCACATGAGTGCAAATTTTCCTCCAGTATTTTCTGATAACCTGCTGCATTCATCTTGCCATGAATTTTGACCAAGTTCCCTGTGCCTGTGTAGCTCACACATCCCCAAAACATCAGCGATCCACCTCTATGTTTCACAATAGGGATGGTGTACTTTTCATCATATATAATAAATGGCTTCACCCAACCACTAACCACGAGTGAAAGAAAGGTTTTTGTATTATCATTCATATTCTCTGAAAAATGGCCAAAGAAACCACTCATTCTGCCAGAGTATGTAAACTTATGAGCACAACTGTACATGTTTATTTCCTACCAGATATTTTGCATAATAGTCACAAAACTAGTGTTGTTCTGGGTATTACTATTAATTTTTGTTATTTTATGCAACTATTTTACCTTATATGTGGAGGGACAAAAGATGTGTATTTCTGCACTAGGAAAACAACACAAACACACACAGAGAGACAGACTGTGTACCTACTGAACTCTAAGTTGCCTCCGATGGATACATCGGAGAATGTTAGGTTAAAAACGCTTAGGCATAGAAAAAAACACTTATATAAATGTGTGTGAATGGGTGAATGATGCTTGTAGTAATAAAATGCTTTGAGTGCTCAAATACAATAGAACAGCGCTATATAAGCACTATTTACCTCTTTGCTGTGTTCTGGCATCTGCTGATAGCCGGTTCATGTCTGTTACAATGACTTTCTGTATGAGGGCAGGTGAGCAGGGTCGGTCAGGGCTACAGGGTGGAGCAGCAGGTGTGATAAGAGAGGGGCAGGGGGAGGGACATGGTGAGGGATGGGGTGATGGATGAGGGGATGGCAGGGGAGATGCTGCTTTGGAAGAGGATGCAGACTTTGACAAGATGCAGGACTTTTCATAGGAGCTGGCTCTAGAAGAAAGTTTGATGGATGCCTCTGGTTTAGCAGAGCTGGAGGAGTTCCGATGGTGCAGGAAACCTGGGCAGGTGTGGTGTCCTGAATTGGGCCGGCTATGGTGGACTGCATGGTGGTGGACATGGTCACCAAAATGGGGATGATTGTGGTGTTCTGAGTCAGAGAGCTGGAAGGAACTCTGGCAGGTGTGATGAAGGGCATTGAGGGAAGTGTAGTGGGTGGCACCAGGGCACGTATGATGAGGAGAGGCTGGTCTTGGCTGGTGGGTGGTAGGAAGGGATTTGATAGGCTTGTGGAAGCAGTCCTGGAGTAAACGGGTGGAGAGCAGGCTGGAAATGGGCTGCACCACTTTGACTGAAGGCTGGCAACTGAGTTCTTTCTCCTTGGATGGCCTTCTTTGGGCCTGGATAGAAGCAGCTCTGAAGGGTGGAGGAGGTTCACCTGCAGCCTGCTTTTCATCCTGTCATTCAGAAAAAGGCAGTAGTATACATGAATCCAACCTGAATACTCATTCTTTCCTCTTTAAACCATATTTAGTCTTCTTATTCTTATTCTTAATTTTATCCCAAGGAAACTGTTGTCTTTGTAAAATATTTACACAAGTAAATATTTCACTATTCTTGTTGAAATACTGTCCTCAGATAAAAGTGGTATACTTGAAAAAAAAAAATTTATACAACAATATGGGAAATCTGATTCAAATACAGGCTATTATTAGGCAAGTCCATAACCCTTCACTTCTTCTTTTTTAGTCATACCTTGGTGGATTTTGTAGTGGTCACGTCATTATCTTACTAAAAGGTCTACTTCCAGTTCAACTTTAGCTTCTGGATAGATGGCCTTGCATTACTTACAACCACTCTCTGATATGATGCACAACACATAGTTGAATTTACTTCAGTCTGTCCAGTTCCTGATGCAGCAAAGCAACCACAACCAAGACCATTTTGACCAACATGCTTCACAATAGGTTTTTCCAGGCAAGCTGTCTGCACCAATCATGTCTGCTGTTACTATGACCAAACAACTTCACATTAGTGGAAAAACAACAACAACAATAATAAAGTTCTTCCACTGTTGACACTCTACTTCTGCTATTTTTGATTCCTCTGTTCACAGCTCATTATTCCCAAATATTTTGCCTTTCATGAACATTGGCAAAGTCTAGTTATGCACTAATGTTCTTGGTCATTAGTCATTTGGGATCTTCACTACTTGCTGGTGATTTTTCTTACATTGGAATTGCACTCTCATAAATTGGAGATCTTTGAAAATCCCTTGCATCCTTTTTGTAGGCAACGAACAGATATTTGGGCATATCTGAGACTATGCTTAAATGGAAAAGAGTACAGCTTCCAAATGGAGCTTCTAATATTTAGCCTCTAATCTGGAAACTAGCTCAAATTTTACTGGTGTGAACTTGTAACAAATGTATGCTGTGTTTTTTTTCCAGGGTATGATCAGATCTTTTAATTATTCAAATTATGAAAATTCAATTTTGTGAATGTTAGAAAATGTCAATGTAAATTGTCCTGAAGGTGTGTCAAAGAATAAAACAGAACATGATTTGCTGAGGAAAGAAAGGAAAGTGATGAAGGAATCATTAAAAAATAAACCCTAATTTAAAGAATATTCCAAATAAACATATTAATCAGATGACGCCTAGAGAATGGATTCGATTAAAATGAGGTTTTTACTATGTAGAACCATTTTTAACAGATGCATCTGAATGGACCAATAATAGATATCCTAGAGAGGGTAGCTTTGATAAGCACAAACTGGATATCATGCGTGGATATTTAATTGATAATACAGCAGTTCCTAATCCCAACTGGGATATATGATTGATGTTTTTAAAGCATGGGAATTAATTAGTAAACAATGGCCGGCAAATATTGTTAAAAGAGAAAAGAAAAAAATTAAACATAGCCATGATGCAAGATACAGTTAAGGAGTCAACTGCCACTTTGGATAACAAATCCATGAATGACATCAAACCTTGCGCCTCTTTGTATCCTTCTCTGGACATAACTCAAGGTCCCCCCGATTATGAGTCGAATGATGAAATGAGTGCTTGGATGTTTTTGGAGTCGGGTGAGAAATACCAATATAAAATAATACCTAAAATTGTTCCCACTGTCATTTCTTCAAAGATGAATAACAGGGATACGCAGGTTTTAAAGTGGAGAGAACGGTGTGTCCAACAATGGACTAACAATCACAAAATGGTTTTTGAAAACATAGACAGAAAACAAGACACAGGGGTCAGTAAAGGAGAAGCAGAAAAGATGGAATATGTCAAAGAATATATGGCTAGTGAATTTAAAAGAATCCTAGCCATAATTGAAAAGAGAAAGGAAGTTGACATACATTAATTATCTAAAGGACTAGTAGATAGTTTCAAAAGAACAATAAGGAATTATGAAAAAGAAGCAAAAGTAGAGTTAAATTTTAGCAGAAAACTTGACAGTAAAAGTATTAGGGCTATAATACAGTGGTGTGAAAAAGTATTTCCCCTTCCTAATTTCTTTGTTTTTTGCATATTTGTCCCACTTACATGTTTCAGATCAGAGATAACCTGAGTAAATACAAAATGCAGTTTTTAAATTATGATTTCATTTATTAAGGGAAAAAAGCTATCCAAACCTATCTGGCCCTGTGTGAAAAAGTAATTGCCCCCTCTTGCTCAATCATCAATTAACTGTGATTAACCACATTTTTTGTAAAGCCGAGTTCAGTTTCACTAGCCACACCCAGGCCTGATTACTGCCAGACCTCCTGAATCAAGAAATCACTTAAACATAACCTGTCTGACAAAGTGAAATAGGCTAAAAGATATCAAAAAGGAACACATCATGTCACGATCTAAAGAAACAGCTGAGAAACAAATTCATTGACATCTATCAGTCTGGAAAGGGTTACAAAGCAAAGCAAAAACCAAAAACATCTTGATGATCCCCAAGACTTTTGGGAAGATATTCTGTGGGCTGACAAGACAAAAGCTGAACTTTTTGGAAGGTTTGAGTCCTGTTACATCTGGTATCAAACTAACACAGCATTTCATAAAAAGAACATTATACCAACAGTCAAACATGGTGGTGGTAGTGTGATGGTCTGGGGCTGCTTTGCTGCTTCAGGACATGGATGACTTGCTGTAATTGATGGAACCATAAATTCTGCTCTCTATCAGAAAATCCTGAAGGAGAATGTCCGGCCATCAGTTCATGTGCTGAAGTTCAAGAGCACTTGGGTTATACAGCAGGACAATGATCTGAAACACACCAGCAAGTCCAGCTCAGAATGGCAAAAAACCCCCAAAATGAAACCAAAATGAAGGTTTTGGATGGGCCTAGTCAAAATCTGGACTTAAATCTGATTGAGATGCTTTGGCATGACCTTAAACGGGCCGTTCATGCTGTAAAATCTTCCAATGTGGCTGAAATAAAACAATTCTGCAAAGAAGAGTGGGCCAAAATTCCTCCACAGCGATGTGAAAGACTCATTGCCAGTTATCACAAACACTTGATTGCAGTTCTTGCTGCCAAACTGGCACAACCAGTTATTATAGGGGGCAATTACTTTTTCACACAGGGTAGGTAGGTTTGGATAACTTTTTTCCCTTAATAAATGAAATCATCATTTAAAAACTGCATTTTGTATTTACTCAGGTTATCTTTGTCTAATATGAAAATGTGTTTGATGATCTGAAACATGTAAGTGTGACAAATATGAAAAAAATAAGAAATTAGGAAGGGGGCAAATACTTTTTCACACCACTGTAGATAGTATAGCCGAAAATGAAGTGATAAAGGTATTAAACATGTTCAAGATTTATGTAGATAAAGAAAAAGAAAAGGAACAGATGCATGCCATC
>VUQS01077646.1:0-15966 GCA_015108495.1 Heterochromis multidens
GGTTTCTGATTTTAACCCCTTTCCCCCTTTTTTGTTTCAGAGAAGCTGTTGTGGTCTCCAATGTTTTAGACTCCCTCATGTAAAGTTCTTGACATAAAATTATAAATACAAAAGGTAGGAAAAAAAAAAATAATAAAGGTATTTTTGGCCCTCTTTAGCACTTTGAAAGCGATGTCCTCTGGTTTCATTCATTACAAAAGAGTTTAAATAGACTCGGGAAAATAATTTTCAGTTGGGAATAAACACTACAGCTTCCACATTTTCATGCATATAACTAGTAATGTGCATGCAACCAAAAACTTTAGTGACAATGAATATTATTTAAAGCAGTATCAAAGTTAAAAGATGCGAATGTGTGTAGAAGAAACAAAGCTGGTTAATATGATGCCCTGAGCTGCAGTAAATACTTTTTTTTTTTTTTTTAACTGGTACATACTGACGCTACAGTATTGTTTGGTCTGTTTGTGCTGTTAGCAAACTGATACATTTAATCCATTAAGAAAAGTTAAAAAAAAAAAAAAATAGGGGTAGTAGATGTTTATATGTTAAACATGGGTCATTTTAGCCTGTTGCTAGGCATATATAGTACTGTGCAAAAGTGTTGAGCCACCCCTTGTTTCTTTATATTTTGTTAGGGAAATGGGTGAAGCAATTTATTGAAACATGCAAACATACATGGAAATACAGTGTATAAGGCAAAAACAGAGTTTGTACCTAATAAGCTTGAAAGCCAATATTTGGTATTGTTCTTCAACACAGCCTGAACTCTGTTAGGCAGCTTTATTGTAATTTCTTTAAGTAGTCTTCAGGAATAGTTCTCCAGGCTTCTTGAAGGACATTCAAAGCTAAGAGGAGGCCAGTCCATGACTGATAGTGTTCCACTGTGTGGTTTTCTATCCAGGTATGCTTTTACTGCACAGGCAGTTTAGGATCATTGTCATGACAACGATTTGAACCAAAAGTTTCCCATTTTTCTTGTGTAATTTGGTGTACCTTGGCCTTTTATCCCTGCTTCTTGAAAGCCACCCTTCCACTGAGACCATTTTTAATGAGGCTTTGGTGAACAGCAGATGGATGACACAGGTCCTGTGTCAGGTCTTTGCTGGATTTTTTCCTATTTCTTAAGGACATGACTTTCAGATGCTGTTCATCTACTCCTAGATATTTTTTTTATATACTGCATACTGCTCACAATGCCAAGATATGCCAGCTAATAGCTCTTTGGGAATCACCTTGTTGGTTCAAAAATACTACTTTATGCCTGTCAAACTGTTTTCTCTGTAATTTTTTATAGATTCAGCTAAAGTAAACAAATTATGTACTTTTGCAACAGGCTCCTAGTAACAAAGTGCCTAAAGATACAATTTTAAATTAATATGTTGCCTGTTATGTGTGACACAACACTGGTTTATCCTTTGAGTTAAGTGTCTTTTTTTTTATTTGTTTGAATGATTCATAGGTCAGTGTTAAGTAAGAAAATGAGTGAAAAAGAAGCCAAAGTCCAAAGAAGAACTTTGAAAGATTTTCAGAAAGCCTGGAGAACTATTGCTCAAGACCACTTTAAAAAATTACAAGTCTAGCTCCTTAGAAGCAAAATATAAATAAATGAAGGGTTGTTCAATACTTTTGCATAGTACTGTATATTTCATCTTTTGTGGATATAAATGAGATGCCATGAAATGTGAAATTAAAATGACAGGATACTTTCATACGGTGTTGTAGGTGCGCAAAGGCTAAAAACAGGTCATTTTAGCCTGTTGTTATTTGGTTGCTAGGCATTGTGATTACATCATAATATCTGATATAGGTAAGAACCTTCAGGGACCTAAGATGTACCTCTGTGCCAAGTTTGGTTGCTCAGCTCCTGATCATGTAGGAGGAGTTGGCAGACAAAGAAACAAACACACAGACAGACAGAGATTTCTATATTATGGTAAGATTCCAGTGAAATGTACATTTCCAAAAACATTTGAATACTATGTAAAATGTAAATCATTTAAACTCAATATTAAACTCGAAATAGTAGAAAGTCAACATACCTGATTTACATACCTGCATTTACAACAAATGTACTAAATTTACATTTAAATGTTCCAGTAACTGGTGATTGGATACCTGTGATCAAGTACCCAACTACCACTTACTTATAAGAAACAACTGATTACTCTAAAGGTTAATTTGCCATTCTGGTATCTTAAACCACAGGACTTTGTCTGTGAACTGATTTGCTCACAAAAATATTTAGTTTTTAATGAGACAGATGAACAACTGAGCAGAGAAAAAAAAAAATTCTTGATCAGGTTTTATTTTTATAAGGAGTGCACATGCAGTGGGTAAATAAAGATTAGCCATGAGCGGATGTTAACTTTACATATGAGTGCATTTGTCTATTACATTAGAGTTTTTTTATACTGTGAGGTATGAAGAGGAGGTAAGGACTGCAAACACACAGAGTGAGGTGAAAGGTGCAGGTGTTCTTAAAACATGAAGCTACTTATTGCACTTTGGCCCACAAGTCAACATGAACAAGAGATGCAACAGTGGCAGTGATGCACAGCTGAAGAAGGCATGTAGTAACATTTATCCTCTGGGGAATATGAATGTCAAAATTTTCATGGCAATTCATTCATTAGTTGTTGAGATATTTCAGTCTATAAAAAAAAAAGGTAACCAACAAACACCATCCATGGAGCCATGTCTGTAAAAAGTGTAAAAACACGCAGTGAATTTCACCAAGTGTGTTACACGAATTACAACTAAGGTTAGAAAAACATTAAATTAAATAACATTTAGATTAACATTTCTTTTAGAGACTTACAAATAAATACTCTCAGCATATTTTAAACATTGTCATCAAGCAAAAACAACACTGATAGATGATTATTATTTGTGTGACACTGGAACACGTTCAGTCCATTTATCTGAGAACGACAATCAAAGCATCCATGACGGAAATGGCCAACAATAACTTGGTTTTGTGCTGGGGGAAATGCTCTTCAGACTCTTTATTTTCAGCTGGTCCACTAAAACTTATTTCAAAACCTCGGAACAGTCCATATGAAATAATAAAGGCTTACTGTAAAATAGGCAACTTGTATTATCAAGATCTCCTGGAATGATGTCTTACTTCATCAAAGATATTGATTTATTAAGTTGTTGCTGGAGTTAATTTTTTTTAAAAAAAAGCTCAGTTTTAAGTATCCAGTGCTGCTTGTGCTTTCTCAACAGCAACCTGCAGCATTGTGTGGTCACTGAGCAGCTGTTGGAGAGTAGCTGGGTTCATCTCCAGCAGCATACCTACAAAGATGTATGCGTATTATGAGTATTTCGTCATCATCAACACGGCCTCTACAGAGAGAAAAAGAAATATTGGGAAATCAGCTATAGTATTTACAGTATAAATTCACCTGTAATATCATTTGCATGAAGTGGATCCATCTCCACCACCAGTGAGAAGAGCTTCTCTCCTAAACCTTCTGTGTCATCCGCCTCCAAGGAGTCGCTCACATCTGTCTCCTCCATGTTCTGCCTGTAGTGAAGTGATTATTACAATTCTTCATTGATGGTTTATGGTTTATATTCAATCTTGTATCTTGTTAAATCTGACCTGCTATTGGTCTGCAAGGCATATTAAAAGATGGGCTAGAATTAAAAGAATCACATTTCTAAATAAGCCCATGTGAGAAAATGTAAAAATAGTCTACAAAAAGTAGTAAGCAACATACTGGTTTAATGTCTTCAGGGCGAGGTTCACCTGCTCCTCCAGCAGACTGGGATCTGAAAGAAGCTTTAAGATGGCATCTTTGTGCTGCTCCAGAAGCATTCCTGTGGAGGAACAGGGGATTAAATGTCCATACATCCATTTTCTACCACTTATCCGGGGCTGAGTCGTGGGTCCAGCAGCCTAAGCAGAGAAGCCCAGACCTCCCTCTTCCCAGCCACCTCCTTCAGCTCCTCCAAGGGAACACCGAGGAGTTCCCAGGCCAGCCGAGAGACATAATCTCTTGCGTGTCCTGGGCCCACCCCCGGGACCTCTTCCCTGTAGGACATGCCCGAAACACCTCACCCAGGAGGCGCCCAGGGGGATTGCCACTTTATTATGGTGAAGTGGTTTGTGTGTCCCAGTGATCCCAGGGGGCTATGTTGTCATGGGCTTTTGCACCTGCAGAGTCATAAGGCAAACTGGTCCTGGGTGAGCAGCCAGACAAAGAGTGATTCACAGGACCCCTAAGCAAGACTGAGGAATCAAGGGACCAGTTTATCCTGCCCAGGGCATTGTTAACGGGACCCTGGAACCAGGCCTGGGGAGGGAGCTTGGGGGGAGAGTGCTTGGTGACTGGGCCTTACCCCTTGGGGCCTGGCTGCGTGCAGCCCGAAGAGGTGACATAGGCCCGCTCTATTGTGGGCTCACCACTCAGGTGCAGTGTGTGTCGGGCGGCAGCTAGGGACAGAGGCCCAGGCGGTCTGATCCCCAGCTGCTGAGGCTGGCTTTTGGGATTAAATGTTGATGCAGTAAATCCACATTAAAAGATAACAACACTATGTTGCACTACCAGCTCTTTGACATTGACATGGATTTATTTATTGGCACAAAAATATACAGATGAGAATGTCAGAGGTTTTTCAGGTTTTGACCATATAATTTCACCATATGTTTAAAGTAAGGCGAAAAATTAAGGGACTATCTTCTTATGACAATTAGCAAGGCTAAAAGTATACACTGGTACTCTTCTTTAGTAAAACAGTCATTTTGAAATTTACTTAAAAGTAGGAAAAATGTTCAAAGAAAAAAAGTGTAAGAGAGAGAAAAGAGAAATAGAGAGGCCATGATTAAAATGGGTTTATTTAAACTTAACTTCATCATACATCTGCTTTACATCTGCACAGCCCAGATGAACGTGTGCTTTCATTTATTATAGATGTCACCAAAAGCTTAGCATATAACTGTTTAATCAAGCCTGCGTTAAAAATAAAGTCACTCATTTTTGGCTTCATTTCCAGGTGGAACCTCACACATATTATGAGGTGCTTATTGAGACGGAGGACATTTTACTTGCCTGTGATTTTCTGTGAGTGGCCAGTGTTGTAAACATCCACCAGCTCAAACAGCTGCTCCCCAAGAGAGTCAGAAGACACTGACATATCATCTCCATCCTTACATACCCGACTGTAAAGAAAGATGTGAGAATACACTAGCTGAGATGGTTTGACATTCAGATAAATCCCATGTGTGTTTCTGTTATTTACTCCAGATGTGAAGCTCTCCAGTGGCCTATATATAAGAATAGAAAGGCCATGACACCTCTTATGACCTCATATTCTTTATCTAGGATCATTTTACTCCCCTCACCTTCGAATCAGCCCGACATATAACAGTACCATGTTTAAGAATCTGACACATACACTGTATGGACAAAAGTACTGGGCCAACCAGGCCACGTTACACCTACAGGAGGAGCTCGGCCATGGGAACCCATGCCATGAAGCTCCCGGGGCACAGTTTTTGTGCTGATGTTGATGCCAGAGGAGGTTTGGAACTCTGCAGTGCATTGGCGACTTTTACACCCTATACACGTCTCACTCATCACATTCCTGTAGATGAAATATGAAGCAAACTGACATGTTTTATGTACTACTAGCTACAGACTGAGACATCTGTCAGCTTGTATTCTTCTGATACAGCATTAGCCCATTTTTATTTATTATTTTTTTTTTAATTTGTGAGCATGTGACCTTCCCCAGTGTCCTATCCCTAATATCCATTTCCTTTCAAAGAGAGCAAAATGTACCACAATGAAACCCATTAACAAAACATTTAAGTAACGGTAAAGAAACACACAGAGTGATGATGAGACCCTATATGAGCCCAAGTGGTGTGTTTGCGTGTTGAGCCAGAAACATACAGGAAGGCCTCCACCAGTGTTTGGGGTTCCTGTTGAGAACCAACAGAGGCCAGGCAGCACAGACACCCAGGAAGAGGAGCCCACAGCACCACACGAGCTGAGGAATACTGCCCCGGCTTTCTTTATGGAGTCTGTCACTTCATGGCTCAGGTGCTGTGGTTCCTAAACTCTTCCATTTTGCAATCATAGCACTTTGAGTTGATTGTGGAATATCTAGGAGGCAAGAAATTTTACTGACTGACTTGTTGCAACAGTGGCGTCCTATTACAGCACCATGCTCGACTTGAGTGAGCTCTTTAGAACAACCCATTCTGTAAAGGCAGACTTCATGGCTAGGGGCTTGGTTTCATACACCTGTGGCAAAGGGACTGAATAAAAACTCCTGAATTCAGAGATTAGGAGGTGTGGCCAAATACTTTTGTCCATATAGTGTAACTTACAAATGACTTAATTTGTTTTCTCTTTTTCAAAATAACCCTGTAAAACTTGATCTACTGCCCACTTGTATACCTGGGTTCCTGTGCCACCTGCAGGGCTCTCAGGGCTTTCTCCACAGCTGCGGTCAGCATGGCATCATCCTGCAACATCTGAGCCAAGACTGGACCTGGCAGCTCCAGTAACATACCTGTAACACACAGTAAGCCAGGCTTTATGACTAAGTTCCAGCTGCGCTTGTGTATATCAAAACTGAGGCACGCAGTTCGCCTCACCTGTGAGTTCGCCTCACCTGTGAGTTTGCCAGCATCCTCTTTGTGTTTGGGGTAAATCAAAGAGTACAGCTGCTCTCCAAGCGTTTCCAGATCTTCTTCTTCTTCCATGCTTGACTCCTCATAACAAAGTCCTGACTTTACCTGCCATGTTAGACCAGGCTGTGACTTTTAAATCATCAGTGTTTGCCTCAGACACATTTCTGGTTCACACATTTCAATCACAGCGGCAAAAAACATCCATGAAATCAAACAAAAACGGCGCCCAAAAGTTGCGCTTTTCTCTGTGATCGCGCTCTTCTTCGCCCCGTGTTTGCTTCCCGTGTGCTCGAGTTTTGATCGCCTCGGTTTAGCGTGAAAACAGCTGATTGTTGTGTGCAAAATTTCTGACGGCTGCCCGTAAACAGGAGGCGCACATTAATGACATCAGGCGCCTACTCCCCGCGCTGAACGTATTCCTCCGCTCTTCTTATGACTAACTAGTACTATATAACATTACACTCAGAGTGTAATCTGGAATCATACAGCTTTAAAACACTAAAATGTATATTAGGTATTGGATATATATATGTATATATGCATTATTTGAGTAAAAATATGGTCGTTATTTCAAATTTAACTTAAAAAGGACAGCTTTGTGCGCGCAAGAATCTCAGAGAGGGGCTCCGAAAAGCGGTTTCCGCCCTCTCCGGTCCTTTTCCTCCGCTAACAGGTAACGTGGTCGGTTCGGCGGCGAATAACCGCTTATTAAAGTTCCTTTGTTTTCTCTCCCAGTTTGTATTTGTGTTCATAAACTTAGTTATTATTCTTCTGTTTGTTGTTATCCATTATATGCGACAGTAAAGGTCCCTGTTGTGTGTAGAAATACGAAGATAATGTTGTAAGCAGCTCGGCTTGGTTAGGCCTCATCGTGCTCGGACTAACGTTAGCAGCAGCAGCTCTGTGTTTTCTGTGGCTGAGGCCGAACATTAAACTCTTTTCCAGCTGTTTGAGAAACACTTTTTTCCTTCTTCTCTTACACCCAGGTTCACCATGTCGTCCCATTTGCAGTGGATGATCATCAGGAACTGCTCCAGCTTCCTCATTAAGAGGAACGGGCAGACCTACAGCACTGTGAGTACACCGCCTGCCCCCAAAGACCTGACTGGACCTGTGAAAAGTACTGTGTAGTGTGATTACACCTGAAAAGCGTCTCAGAAAGTCGGCTTGAGTACCAAAGAGGTTTGGAGCCTGCTGGACCAAAAGTGCAGTACACAAAAGTCCCAAGCTTTGTGCAGTCACCTGAACATACCAACAGACTGTGTGTGTTAGTGTTAAACAGCTGCATGTTAGTTCAGTCTGTAGCTGACAGGAAATCCCAGGTAGGCTTGGACTGCATCTGCTTTTATTTTTTACCTCCCATCCTTCAGGATATGCTAGATTGAAGTCACTGTGGCGAGAGATGTGTGAAATTAGTCAAAGGTAGTGATAGAAATATTAAACAACACTGTACAGCATTTAGTTAAGTGTTGAGCCTAATCCACCCACCCTAATGGCAGGATCGGGCAAGACAATGAAATAAATGCACGCCGGTGATCTGACTTTCATTCATTTTGTGACAGGAGCCCAACAACCTGAAGGCCAGGAACTCTTTCCGCTTCAATGGCTTAGTGCACAAGAAGACTGTAGGCGTGCAGCCAGCGGCCGACGGCAAGGGTATCGTGGTAGTGCTGAAGAAGCGTGCAGGTAAATATCTAATGCCGGTTCATTTAGTATTTAAATAAGAATACTGGCCAGGCTCAAATTGGACAAACTATTATCTCTTTAGTAACTTTAAAGAAAATGTGAAGAAATGTTTGACTGGATTTTTGTGGATCAGATGGCAGCAACGTTTGCATCACCTATGGATGCTTCTGAGTCAGTATGCTTCTCTTCCTGTTCAGGCTCTTAGTTATTAAAATTAAAATCTATAATTCTTCAGTGGAGTATAATCCACTATTTTGTATTGTACTGTGAAGATGTGTGACTAAGATGAGAACTGCAGAAATACTAGATTCTCTGTATTGTATAAATTACAATACAGAAATGTGTAGTTTAAGACTTTTTCTTGTTGTAAAATACTTGTTTTTTGATCATTTAAATAGTTAGATTTGAATGCTCATTTTGTCCCCTTGATCCACAGGCCAGAACAAACCTGTCAACTCTTACGTAAAGGTCACCATCAACAAGAATTCCCGTGCCACCCTGAATAGCTTGAGGCACATCATTCGCAAGAACGGCTACAGGAAGGACCTGCGCATGGTGAGTTTAACCTCATGTTTTTGGAAGGCTTAAAACTTGACATGGTTACCATAGAACATCATTTTAAGTGTCATTTGTTTCCCTAGGCTGCTCTGCGTCGTGCCAGCGCTATTCTGAAGAGCCAGAAACCTGTTGTGGTCAAAAAGAAGCGCACCAGGGCTGCCAAGACCGCATAAACCAATACACATGAGAAATAAATAAAAGGTTTTTGTTTGGGAAAAAAACACTACAGTGTCCTGAGTCTTCATTAGAACTGTGATCTGTGCAGGTGTGTGACATGATTACCTTTTTACTGCACTGTTTGATTCATTTGAGAAATTCATGCATATAAAAGGATTTTCTTTGGCAATAATTTATTTTTCCTCATGATAATTCAGTTACACAGGTCTGAAAAACAGTTAAAACCGAGTGGAAGGTCCTGATGAACAGTGTAGATCTGTGCAAGCTTTACCGTTACTTTTGACAGGTGTGCAGTTTCCTCTTGTGCACTTGACTGGGTCAGTAAGTGGATGCTCAGTCTTACTGGCTTATTTTCCCAGTTTATCCATCATCACATGATAAAGCTTTAGATGCTGCTGCTATGAGTTTTAACATTTGAAGTTTTAAGTATTTTGTGCATTGATGAATAGGTAGCACCTACTTCTTGCCTGTCCTCTTGATCTCTGCCCTGATCAGTAGTTCTGTCCCTTGTACACGCATCTTACATAGATCATATTTTCGTTTGAGGAAGATCATATTGAAGCAAACAGCTTCTGCTGCTGCAGTCAGTGAAACGGAAACATTGGATTGATTTTAAAGCAGCCCACTGGCAGCTTTCCACCCACAGCTTTGGAAAGAAAGAACAAACCGTTGTCATCCCCATTGAGTTTTAGCTGCACCGATCATTTATTCCTCCACCTATGACGAGGACAGCAGAGTTACTGTGAGGATGTGATAGGGGCTTTGTGCTGTGGTCACTATGAGGAGACTAAGGCTTTTCTTGGTGCCCCTGACTCTACTGGTGCTGGGAAGTCAGAGTTTTGAACTACAGGATACAATCCATGCACTGATAGAGGAGAACATCCACCTTCATGACCAGCTGGAGAACCTCACCAAGGCCCTCCGAGAGCTCAAACGGATGCTGTGGCTTCACTCAAATGGTACCGAGTCCTCTTTGTGTGCAGTGTAAATACAAGTATGAGGGGGGGAAAAAGGGAAAAGCTTGTGGTTTTGAATATGAAGAACCCAAT
The DNA here is from genome assembly GCA_015108495.1 of Heterochromis multidens. Taxonomy (NCBI): domain Eukaryota; kingdom Metazoa; phylum Chordata; class Actinopteri; order Cichliformes; family Cichlidae; genus Heterochromis; species Heterochromis multidens. The sequence continues at coordinate 10,120 of VUQS01077646.1, forward strand.
CTTTACTATCTGTGTTTGATTAAGTAATAAAATGTTCCTTTGGGGACTTTAGTGTTCTTTAAATTAAAAATCCAGACTTCAAGAAAATCTTCACCTTTGTGTTTTTATTCTTTAAACGTCTTTCTGACTGATCCTTTTGTTATATTTCCACATCTTTAGTCTGTCCTGCTCCATATTTCACTGCATATATTCTTGTATGTCACGAGAAAAACAACTGAAATGAGAAACAATTAGAAGCTGATTTCAAGACGTGATACAGCAGATGGGGAACGAAATGTTGGCGTTCAAGGTCAAAATGGCTTTTTCCTTTCATTTACTCTTCGTGTTCTGTATGTTTTACTCTCCTCCCAGCTGCCAGCGTTAAGTCACGCACTCTCAGCATACACACTATTACCATGACTTCAGTTGACCCGTAGGGCTTGATTATTTATGCAGGGTTTTTGCATTTTTCTCATATCATTCTGCACTCTTCCATAAGCAGAATAAGATATTAACAGAGCTATTCTGTGTTTTTAATACAGATCCAGATCATCACCATGAGCATCATGATGAGGATGTCCAGCATCTGTGGGACGAATGGTCAGAACACGGTGTGTATGTCTACAGCTGACCGACACATTTCAGTGACTTCACAGAGTTTGTGTTCACTGCATTAGCTGGCATCGATTTCATGGCTACGTGGACACCAGAGGGTTAACGAGTGTAAATTAACTTTGCTGCAAATGAGTTGCACTTTGGGAAAAGCTGCTAAATACACACCCCAGTAAAGAAAGTGTGACAGTGTCTCTCCTTTCCTGACAGGCATCAGCGCAGAAACCCATCTGCTGCTGGAAAACACCTTTTGCAGACATGACCTGCGTGGCTCGGCCGCTCCCCTCCACAAAGATGGAGCCCTCCTGCTGCTGGTGTCACCCTGTCTCACGCTGCTGCTGATGAGATGGTTGTAGGCTACATTCGCCTGATGTCAGATCTGTTGCCACGGTCCATGTCAGCAGTTGAGTCAGCGCCTCATGGCCAGTGCAAGCTGTATTATGTCATTTAATATGGTTGAACAGTGAGTGTCGATGTTGCTGCTCTTCCTGTTCAGAGTGATTATTGAGCCAACAAGATTGGAAGAGTTGACCCGTCAATCTGTGTACAAATCACCTCTGGGGAATTCACTGGATCGAAAAGTTAATGCGGGTGTAGAGAAAGCAGAACGAGAGCAGGTTAAACCCAGTGAGTTGCCTTACTTTTTAGCCATTTATTGTATTAATTAGATACAATAAATGGTTAGGACTAAGATGAGCTCAGAAACCTGGTATTTGTAACTCTTAAGTGGAAACGCTGTTGACTTAACTGGAAAACTCAAAAACTGAATAATAAAGCTAAATGTGTTGATTTCTGTGATTACCTGAGTCCAGCAGAAGCTGCAACACCTTCACTGAAACAGCAGATTACCAGTATTTTAGCAACACTAGCATCATAAGGTGTTTTCACCTCAAACAACTCTACCTCTAAACTGCTAAATGCTCCATTGTTCACTGGTTACTGAGCTGTTGGTTAGTTTAAAAATAAAATATTAACGCAGCCAAGTTCATTCTACAAGCAAGTTTAACCAGTTAACAAGTTAAACTTCTACCACCAGCCTGATGGAGGGCTTTCTGATAAGAGTCCATCCAGGACCCTTTGAGTGCCATACCTTAAACTTTACACAGACTCTGACAAATAAAGACACAACAAATAAAGAGTCCAAACACTTTCCACTTTATTGTCCTGACTATTTGAAATGGTAGAGCACATATAAAAGTTAGAAAATTAACTAATAGTCAGTTTGGCCCAAAGGTTTTCTATTCTGCACAGCGAAGCACACGACACAGTGAAGATGCACACGAAACAAAACATGGAAATGTGTTTTAACACAATAAATAGATGAAGGCGACAGCTCAAACATAACATAAAGCACCTACAGTATCCTGACCCCATATTACCTTGTGATAATGATCATATTTATACTCATCAAATAACTCATGTTTACTATGGAATGATAGGATGAAATGCACTGGGTTGTGGTGTCTGCACTCACTTTTGGTTCTGCTTTAATGCTGGTTATGTGTAGCTGCGTGAGTGGTAAGATGCCAGTCGCTCCGTTATCGCTACAGAGGGGCCACATAAAAATAATGTAAAGTCCATGCAGACTGTGTACACACTTCCCAAGCATATAATACATGTTAGATACTATGGCTCTAGTCTATATCAAGGTCAGAGTCCTCATCACTCACAGTGTTCTGTATGATGGCTCCATTGCGAACCGTCTTTGGGACGACAGGCGGCTTTTCAGGTAGCAGGCCGTACTCCTGCAGCAGGGCCTCCAGGTCTACGGCAAAGAAGTCTTCGCCGAGCTGGTCCGTGAGCCGTACAAAGTTGCCGATCAAGTCCCCGCCTTTGTAAACAAGCAACGCAGGCAGAGCGCTGTCTCTAAACAGTGCACTGGTGCTGATGGCTGAGCTGCGTACGCTGCAGAACTTGACCAGCGGGAATTCCTGAGCCAGACACATCAGGCTGCCACTCATGGCCTCACAGCCTGGGACGTCCGGCTCGTAGATGTGGATCATGACCAGGGTGCTTTTGTCCTCTTTGTCTAAAGCCTCCAAGAACTCCTCTCCACTATTTAGCTCATAGACCTGCTCAAAACGTTTGCCGCGACACAGCTGGCGCCGCATTTCTTCAATGCGCTGCATACGGTAATGCTGGAGGAATTCTTCATCATCCTCTTCTTCCTGAAGCATGTTGTACTCCTGCATGGTCATCTGTGAAGCGGACAAGAAGGAACAAACGTAATCAGAGGAGTATATGTGAGACAATTCTCACTTCTTTCTTTTTTTTTTTTTTGAATATGAATGTACAGCCAGGAGGAAGTTAACCAAGGACAAAAACTGGAAACTGGAATAAAGAGAGCCTAGCTTTTTTTTTTTTTTTTTTTTTTAAAAAAAAAAAAAAAAAACTTCAAAAATTTTTTTTTTTTTTAATATAAAAATCTACAAACCTACCAAGTATATATATGTTGTTTGTTCCATCCACAAACAATGCAACATTAAATCAATGGTGTAGATCCCAGAAAACAGAGGTTTAAAAGACAAGTGTTTTACTACTTTAACTCTGTCCTTTGTAATTAGCTTTTCCCCCACAGTAAGGATGTCACTGACCAGCAACCATGAGTCTGAGCTAAAAGGGGCTTTTCAGAAGTCTTTCATATGTTTGGGGGTTTTTTTTTTTTTTTAGCTCACTTTACTTACTTTGCCTTGGATTTTGTCCTGAAGCGCCTTCTGCTTCTCTTGGTCTTTTTCCAGGTCGAGGTTGGAGCGACACGTCATTGACAGCTTCTTGATCAGTCTTTCCATCTCCTTCTTCTGCTCTTGTTTCTGCTCCACCTCAAGCTGCTTGTACTTCCTCCAGTCGTTGATCACACCCTTGGGCCCTGAGAAAGAACAGCCACTGTCACCATAACACATACTGTATATTCTTAAGATGAAAGACTGATTAAAGTCAGGCACCAATCCTTTTTTATTTTTTAAATTCCTGATATTTTTACTTGTCAAAAATAATCATATAATTTATTCAGATGTATGTATTTAGATATATATGCTACTTTCGGCTGCTCCCTTGTCACCAGGGGTCACCACAGCGGGTTGCGCCACATGTTTGATTTGGCAGGTTTTTACCCTGAATACCCTTCATGACGCAACCCCAAAGGGCATTTGTGTTTCTGGCTGGAACTGAAGCAGCTGTTTAGGATATTTATTAGGAATGTTATAAGGGAATGTTCATTTTCAAATCAAATGCCACCCTCCAGGGCCAAATGAAAGGAAAAAACAACTGCATCAGTTTGTATTACCTGTGTTCACAGCACTGCCGTCTGCGCTGTACTCTCTCTCTGGCTCGGTGACCTCAGCATCCCTGATGGTCTTGTTCTCCCCATCCTCATCATCATTGTCGCTGCCTTCATCCTCACTGCTGCTGTAGTAATACTGCAGCTTCTCTCCCAGTAGCTTGTCGTCCAGAGTAGTCATGATGACGGCTCACCTGTGGGAAGCAGTATGAACTAATCTAATGCATCTTACCATTAAAGTCTTCTGGCCTCACGGATAAAGACGCTTTTATCGCATACTAGTCCGGCAGCGTGCATTAACTGGTGCAGTATAATCCACACAGACAAGGCTTATACACACATGCATATAAAACAGGCCAGCTAGACCACACACAGCTTAGAGTAAGTGTGCCAGTTTGTTAAACTGGAGCTGAGAGGCCTTTTCTGATGCACTGATCCGTATGTGCACAGATGGACAGACAGGGAGGGAGACACTCCTCACAAATCCCTCTCACTAATGACAGCGTCCATAACATGACGCATTAATCAGTACTGTGATGCTCACGTAAAGAGCAGCTAACGTGAGCTGATCTGAGAGCCTCTGCCGATGTTCAGACAGATAACTCAACACGTCGTCTTCAGTATTACTGGTATTTCCTCAACTACCTGTGCGTTACTGGAGAGAAAATGGCGACAATCCAGGGAGCTTGTTTATGTAAGTGGACCAGGAGCGTCTGTAGGAAGGAAGGTGGCTTAGCATTAGCTGCGTCAGTTAGCTGCTTCTCCTATTCTCACTTCCTGGGACATCGCGGCAGCCATTACCCGAGACTGCGTTGAAATTAACCCGACTCCTACATCATATATTGCTCTGAAAAGACACAAAGTATTCGTTACTTGTAACCAACCGATTTCTTACCTCAATTTAATACCCAGCTGGCTGTCCGTCCGAGCGAATCTGCCGGTTCAGTTGCCGTAAGCCGCTCTTCCAAACAATGATGCCTTCAGGGTTCACTCAGGTGTCGTAATAATGAAATGAGCGTCAAGAGAACCGACATGTACTCGGAGTTGCCGTTAATTTAAACTATAGCCCGTCTGTTAAGTTGACACGCTGAAGCTCGCGTCTCCAATAATTGTCGATTAAACAATTCTATTTGCAAACAAATACTACACGTATTTTTATTTATTTATTTATTTATTTTGGTTACAAGCTTAAAAAACAGCGCAACCAAGCAGCAGCAGATCCAAAATGCTTTCTGAAAAGCGGCGGTGGCGTAGTTTCCATCCAAACTAGTATGTCAAGCCATGGTAGCGACACTGTAATATTTAGTTTTGACTTTATTGTGAGTCTGGACTTTACTGAGGGCGCTTAAAGACACCACGTGTGGCGTGGGAATGTGGGAAGTTGCTGGAAGGGTAACTATGCAACTCCCAGTTTCACCACCAGAGGGCAACATGACTACGGAAAATTATGCTTCTGCTTCTGCAATCAGTGCCAAGTCAAACATTTTCACTTTTTCTTCTTTCTTTCAAATATTTTTCACACAGTGTGCCTCGCACCAGTGACAGGATACGGGTTTGCACTTCCACGTTTATACAAATCCTTCCACAATGTAAATCATCTGAAAAGACCGATAGCAGGCATGCACAGACTGGATCGCTGTTTGTTTCTGGACATGCATATGTGCATATAACAAGCACATATGTTTAAGCTATGAGGCAAAGATGCTTTGGTTTTAAACCTTGCTGTGCACCCTGGTTATTAATAAAAACAAACTTATCATCTTGTGTTCAGTTTTAAGCCAAAAGATACACCAGTTTTACGAGACGTCTAAGGTGAGTAACGGGGCTGGGAATGAGGAGTCATGAGAGACAAAGATCAGTGGGTAGTGAAAAAGGTGAAAAAGTCTGAGTCAGTTTGAATGAGTTGACAGTTTTATTTCAGCATTTATATTGAACTGTAATGAACTCTTACAAAATAAATCTACAGTACAGACAGTACA
>VUQS01077646.1:19721-57286 GCA_015108495.1 Heterochromis multidens
TGATTGTGGAGGCCATTTGAGTACAGAGAACTCATTGTCATGTTCAAGAAACCAGTTTGAGATGATTTGAGCTTTGTGACGTGGCACGTTAACCTGCTGGAAGCAGCCATGAGAAGATGGGTACACTGTGGTCATAAAGGGATGAATGTGGCCAGCAACAATACTCAGGTAGGCTTTGACTTTATAATCTGAATGTCGCAGTTGAAATTGAGACTCATCAGACTGGGCAACGTTTTCCAATCTTCTATTGCTCAATTTTGGTAAGCCCACACAAACTGTAGTCACGAAAGTCACTTAAATCACCTTTCTTCCCCATTCTGATGCTCAGTTTGAACTTCAGCAGGTCATCTTGACCATGCTGTCACAAACCGGGCCACACGGCCATGCCAAAAAGGGAGAATTAAAAAACGATTTATTTTAAATTAAGGAAACAAGGAAAGAACTTCAACTAACCATGGTTTGTGTAATCAGTACAATCAGTAGTGTAAATGAGTGTATGAGTGAAGAAATGGTGTGTGCAATGTTGTTTAGTGCAGAAAACCAAACCAAAGAATAACCACAATCCAAAAGGTGTCTTAGGGAGGAGAGCCACACAGTAACTGAGCTCTGAGGGCTTTTATAGAGCACTGATACAATGAGCCCCTGTGTTGCCAGTGTCACTGATTGAAAACAAGCCACACCACCTCTCTGATGCGTACAGATGAGACCTGCTACACAACAGGCTGATAGGAAAGCAGGGCGGAGTGGGTCGTCACAGGTAGTTCACGAGCGGTTGAACAGGTATACCTAATAAAGTGGTCAGTAAGTGTCGATATAAGTCTGTATATGACTTTTCCATTCACAGTGTCAACTCTTTTACCTGATATTTCAGTTTTCCATCTTTGAGAAGCCTGAGGTTTAGCTGACGCTCCAGGTTGTCTCCATAAATGTGCCCGGCATCCACCTGTTTGAGTCACAGAACGGGACAAAAAAATGGAGTTAAGGAATAAATAAATGCAAACATTAGGATTTACTGAGTGCAGAGGTGTGCGAGGTTAGTCAAATTTCAACAAGCACCTGTAACATGTTTTCTCTCATTTGGTTCATCATCCAAAAACTGAGGTGTAAAAAGCCACTACTACTACTTCTTCTGGAGCTGCCCTCCAACTGGTCCAAACACTTAAAGCTTCTTATAAATTACATTAGATATTGCTGAAATTTAGAGATACTGCTTGGCAGATTCTGTACTAAAAGGACAGAATCAAGCCTAGAAGTTTCCCCTGTTCTTATTCTATGTCCATTACATTAGGCTAAGTTAGCCGAATGCTAGTATTTAATAGACATGAAACATGAGGAGTATCAGTGCTCTCAACTAAAATTATTAAATAATTTCAAAATTTTAATTCATTTAGTCACTTTTGTTTTTAATTTTTGTTTTTCTGTCTACCTTTTAAGAATATTTAAACAACCACCTGTTTCTCTTTCCTTTTAACTCTGTAATGATGCTAATGTGCCGTACACCAAAGTTCATCAAAAAGCTCCAGATGGACTAACCCCGTGCCCTAGAGCCTTAGTGAAGCCGAGGCCCATGCGATTGAAGGTCTTAAAGAACTGGTGGGTGAAGTGCTGTGCGAAGAAGGCGAACATGAGGTTGGTGCCCTGGGGGTCTGGTCGGAACCTCCTTCTCTTCAGAAGCCTCTCAACCAGCACCTCAGGGTCAGGCAGCCCAGCCTTGCCTGAACAGAAACACTACAGCATCATGCACAATGCAGGGAAAAACACAGATACACCACGCCTCTAGTCATAATACTGCAGCTGTGTGTCTGTGAACGCAGCTCTGACACAGCTGACACATTACACTCCACTTCTGAGCGGTCCAAGGTCAAAACATGCATGTCACTGTGGTGAAAGGTCCAGCTTCACCTGACCAGCATTGGAAATTATATTAAAATTATCCAATGGTCTGCAGCTATGTACATTTTCTCAAGTACCGTACATGAGTATACTTTTAAAGTACTTCTTTTACTACATTTAGAAAAAAAAAATCCAGAGGATACAGATAAAAATGCTCATTAAACTACACTCTTTGCATAATTTCTAATAAAAATTGGGATTTAAATCAGGAACTGTCTGATCTTGCATTTGATGCCAATGTCTGTTGTCAGATGTTTAAATGTATACTGTTATTAGCAAATTTCAACAGAATCATTAACTATCATTTGACTATGTATTTAAACGTGCAAAAGTAGACACTGGCCTCTTGGGGCAGTATAACAAGCACAACAAGCAATGTTTGCATTTATGTTGAGTCATGTTTCTGTCTGCCTGATGAATGTGATTCCAGTATTTACTTTCTATCATGCTTCCTTAATTACAAAGTGTGGCTCTTTGAAGCTAACCTTTCACCCCCGAAGGTGTGGGGCAGTCCTTGGGCACCGGGGGCAGAAGTCGAGTGTAGTAGCTCAGATTATAATAGGATTCCCAGCTGAGGTAGTCATACTTGGAGTTGAAGGTTGGAGGGCTGGGTATTAAGTTTGACCTCACTGTTGGTACAAAACAAAGAGTTACCGAATACAGAATGTGTAAAAGTCCTGAATGAATTTCTCTACAACAAGCTGCTGACTCTGGACCTGTTAACACCAGCCGCATGAGGACGTCTCGTAGGAAAGTGTAGTTCAGGATGTCCCAGAGCCAGTGGAAGTGAGTGAGAATGTAATGTGCCACATCTGGGTTGGGCCTGAAAAACTGACGCACTCTGGTCCAAAACTCGGCTGGAATGACAGAACACATGAGACACAATCTTGTCATTACTGGAAGTCAGGGCAACTGGGGATTTGGAGTGGAAATTCACTCTAAATAACAAAGTCATTATGTCATCATCCAGCAGAACATTTAGCAGGTGTGGTCTTGCTTTTAAAACCTGGATCAAGACTTCTGAACTGCCACCCACTCTACTGGTATGTGGATTACTGAATGAAGTGAAATATAATGGCAAGTCTGTGTCATTATCAGCCTTCCTCAGGGCCCCAAAAACTCCAAGCTTACTGCATCAGCTGCTTTCCTGTAACATGTTGAAAATGTGTTTACTTTTAAACCAAAATGTCAACATAAGGCTCTTATTATCTGGTTTTAGGGCCCCTGAACCAAAATCTAGGGTTGATGACCTCACATTTTGAGTTTTGTTCTTACTTTGTAGATGTAATCAAACTAATACTATGCACCAAAGTTGGGTTAAGGCAGCATTACAAGAACAAAACCAGAACAAATTGCTGGGGCTTGGCTCATTTTTGCTTCTCTATCAAGTTAATCCACATCAGAGAAGAATTATATGAAGAATTATACAATGTGTGATGAGTGAAAATGCTCATGTCGAGGCTTAAAATGGGACTTCACATATGAATGGCTGATGTCACAGTGGCTACATCCGCCTTTTATACTGTTTATGGTTTGAAGTCATTATGCTAAGCTTCTTGTTTCATTGCTTAGATTTCATACCATATTTTGGGTTCTCCCAGGTACTCTGGCTTCCTCCCACAGTCCAAAGACATGCAAATTATGTTAACTAGTGATTATAAATTAGCTGTATCTGTGAATCTGAGATTGAATGGTTTTCTGCCTCTCTGTATTAGCCCTGTGGGCCTATCCAGTGTGCACCCCGCCTCTCGCCCTGTGACAGCTGGGATAGCCTCCAGCCTCCCTATGACTGTGAGTTGGATAAGTGGAAGGAAATGAATGGACAGAAAGATGGAAGCTATCAGTCAAATTAATATTTCAACCCCTAATATGAAGGTATAACCATACCTTAATAAGATAACAATTACACTTAATCGATAGTGAAAAAACAACCAGATGAACTGATACAAAATGATCCACAAGGCTTAACATGAGCTAGAGAAAGCAGGACAACAGATTTTGGGTGTGATACCACAGGCTTCTGATTTTATCAAATGAGTATTATTAACATGATATCAGTGTTTCATTCTTCAGTACTGGTGTATCACGATATTCCTACTTGCAACAAAAAACCATAAGGAGCATAATTCCCAAAATGTGAAAGTTTTCCTTTAACTTGGCTGTCAGCTCCATAAAAATATCATAATGTTGACTTTGGAGCTACATAAACAATATATGCCTATTCTACCTTACATAACAAGCGAAAATATTTTCCCAAGTGTAACTCATTTTCCTGTCCAATAGTCTTTTCCTTCCTTTTTTTTCACTCCCACTGTCTTTTTTTTTCTTTCCATGTATAATCAAAGCAGTGACTAATTGTTATTACGCACGATGTCCAAATGTCTGCCAAATACATTGCAAATGATTGGGAACTACAGCATGATGTGAGGGTTCTTTGTTAATGAGAAGCAGACCAGCAGAAGTAGGCGAAGTAGCAGATGAGATGAGCAGAGACAGCTCTGATCCAGATGCTCTCTTCCCGGCAGTTCCCTACATTCCTTCAATTTTTCCAAATATTTGTCTAGACAGAAGTTTTAACTCTGATATCCTGGAGCTATGTTGCAAACTCAAATGAAATGGGTTTAAAAAAAAAACAAAAAAAACCCATCTGAATCCTTTGGTTTTATGTTCAAATAAAAACCTGAAATTCCTGAATAGTACAGCAATAAAAAAAGGATATTTGAACCGGTCTCGTAAAAAAAAGTAGACTCACGGACTGTGCAGTTTTCTCCGTAGTAGCCGGTACGAGTGCAGTCACACTCATATTTTTCCTCACTATACCGCACACACACACCCCAGTGCTGACAGGGGAAGTAACAGCATGGATTCACTGTGGAAAATAAAGGAAAAAGAAAACTCATGTCAAGATCCTTTTGAAGTACTTGCACATCAGGTAGGGAGGTTATATATGAAGCTATTTATTTTATTTTTTTTAAAAACCCTCTGCCAATTAGGCTAGGTGAACATGTTTAAGTTCTTGTTCCAGGGCAACTCTTGTTCTTTACAGGAATTTTGTATGAATCATTGACACAATCTGAAAAACAAACAAACAAAAAAAAACAAAACAACAAGAACAAAAAAACAAACAAAAACAAAACAAAATCTGTTCTGCATCAATACAAATACTACGATCTTAAAACCTTTGTGCTGGAAGGACATTATTTTACAAACCCATGTTACTATATACTCTATACAGCCCTAATTATTTCTCAAAAAGTTTATGGTACCAGTGCGATTGCAAATTTTACAAATTAATAAATTAGTGTGGGAAAAACCAGCCACATGAAAAGAAAAGGCCTTTTTTGTTGCTCACATAGAAGCAGAGTGAGGAGGGGATGGTGCTGGGGAATGTTGTCTAAACTACTTACACACAAGTTCCTACACGCGAGTTCTGGGTGAGAAAGTAAATCCTCTTAAATTACACTGTGATGATAGATAAGGCCAATCAGGCATTCTTTCACCCTATGATCTACGCACAGATAACCATCAGTACCTTACTTGTTAGATTAGTTCTTGGTACAGGGTTGCTAATACACATGTTATTGGAACTGCAAGATAAACTACAGAACATTCATGCTCTTGTAAGAAAAACAGTGTGGTAAGGAACACTTCCCTGCACACATGCAGATTCATACCTCTCCAAGCCCCCTTCTGTCCTCTATCTTCCACACTCAACAGATGTGTAACTACATCTGACAGCTGTGTAAACTGCACAGTGTTGCCCAACAGGTCAGAAGAAGTTCAAATCTCACACACACATATCTTTCATCTTGCACAGACCTTCCATGAAGTAAAATTAAGTGCATGAAACACCAGGACTGAGTCAGTTTATGGAGAAAGCTTTCTCCTGTTACTAGACATCATATTTCATTCTGAAATAATAATGAAAGGAGGTGTTTAAAAGGTGGAGTCAGGGTGAGAAATGAGTTAGAGCTGATGATGCTGGCCTGAGGGCAGGATGGAAAAGAACATGTATTGCGTATATAAAACGTGAGAAAATGTCTGGTCTCCTCAGGGGTCTTCAAAACATACATCCACCCACTTTTACAGATAATCCCGTGCTCGGTGTTGAAATCCTATCTTAAGTGGAAGTACATTATAAACTACTCAGACTGTACTTGAATCTAAGTTAAAGGAAGATCCAACATTAGGCCTCCTTACTCTAAATTTTCCTTATTACTGGTATTAAAGAAACGTGAATAATCTTTCCCATCGTCTTCCAGCTGATGATGTCATGTTATTGTACCAGGAGTCCCCCCCCCAGTGCCTGTCTTTGTTATCGGGGTTACACGAAAGTGTAGCTGATGGCAGATTCTCCCAGATCACCCAGAAGAAGCCCTGATAAAACCACAGAGGTTAGTCAAAACACACGCATGCACACACTGCATGTGTTTCGTGCATCAGACCTTGAAGCTATTAAAGCATCAAATGCTCCGAATAACAGGTATTGCTTTAAGTCAATGCATGTTCAAACCCCAAAGTCCTCTTCACCTACCTGTGCTAGAGGTAACTTCATCACCCCGACACGCAGGCTCCCGCAGCAGCAAGAGTAGTGCACAGACTGATCCTAGGACAGAGGCTTCACCAAAGGTTTAAAATCAGTTTCGTGTCCAGCAGCTGAAATGCACAGCAATCGCACAACCAACAAGCAGCCCCTGTACATGGCAGGCAGACCTATACTTACCTCTCATTACAGCAGTCTCAGTTTAGGAGTTTTTCAAACCAACTCATAAAACGGGAGGGAAAGTACAGTAATCCAGACTTTGCAGGAAATACAGGTTGATTTAGAAGTGCACGGAGAAGATCCAGGTGTTGGGTCAGAGTGACAGAAAAGCAGAACCGGCTATCCAACAGCTTACCCCTGTCTGCGTACAACTAAACCGCACTGCGCCTTTATCAACCCCGTGGAAAGAAGAGAAAGAGCAACGGTGACTTATAGACAAGTGCAGGTTTCCCCGCTCGTTAATGCCCCCTGCTGGTGGTCAGTAGCCCTGCTCCCTAAACATTGCCACGTTAAACCAGAGCATCAGCAGCAACAGTTTGCTTTCATGTTTTAGGTCTTCTTCTAAGACTTTGAAGCCTTTTGATTCACAGAGCACACCAAATCCGTTTAGAGGCTACCTGTAATCATCCCACTTTGTTCTCTTTATTACAGGTTCATTTTGACAGGTCATAATGTAATTAAACATTACCTATCACATTTCTACACAAGAAAAAAGACACACAGTGTTGATGTGGAGATATTTCAGTCTGCACTAAAATGGTGGACTAACATGGCACAGTAATAAGCACACTTCCCCTGCACTGAGAAGCACAATAGCCTTTCATATCTAAGTGGTTTCTTGGCTGGTATCCTTTACATCCTGCCTCGGATGTTTGCTTGAGAGGTACAGTAAAAGTTATAAAAGTGGGAAACGGCATTAGATAAATACACAGAGATAAGGGGAGGTCCACGGTTTATTGTCACCTCTGACCCTGGAGTTTATGAAAGCTCAGAGGAAGTGATGCTGCTCTCATTAGAAGGCCAAGTTAGAAGCATTTTTAAACAGATTAGTTTTGTTTTTAGCCAAATGGATCAAATCAGACTTGTGCTTCTGTTTGATACATTTTATACTTACACTGTAAGTAAAGTACTGGCAGCTATTAACTAATGTAACCTCCATCAACAGCACTGTGCTATATAGCATGTAGGCTTTACACTATTATACTGTCTGCTGTTTGGTTGCCCTTATACTGTTATTCAAGATTTCCAGAAGCTATTTTTTTTTTTTTTAATGGCAAAATATAACTAGATGTCCTCACACATCTACCCTAAAATCAGTTCCTTGTCTTTGTTGAACTATAACAGAAATGGAAGGGGGGTGTGGACAGGTCACCAGTCTGTCACAGGGCTAACGCAGAGAGACAAAACCATTCACACTCACACCTATAGGCAATTTAGAATTACCAATTAACCTAATCCCACTAACTGCATGTCTGTGGACTGTAGGAGGAAGCCGGAGTACCTGGAAAGAATCCACACAGACATGAGGAGAACATGCAAACTCCACACAGAAATGCCCCAGTGGATTTAAACCCAGGACCTTCTTGCTGAGAGGCAACAGTGCTAACCACCACACCACCGTGCTGCCCCTGAGTCTGCAATCCTGCAGTATTTCCAGCATTCAGCTATATTAACAAAGAACAGTACATTACTGTAGAAACTTCCCTGTCATTTTAAAGAGCTTTGTTTGTTCTAATTCATTATTTATAAATTATGTTGTCTGATGTATGCTAAGTCACTGGAGTAGTTGTACATTGTGCATGCAGCAGATTTACAACTTAAAAAAAGTTGTGCAGAGCAACATACCATTTTCACAGAGGTGGAGGATTATGGTGCAGCAGCATCAGGAGGAATGTTGAGAAACATTTCTGCCGTAAAAAGCTTATCTGTGATTGAAGCCACACTACCCCCACACAGAGGCCGTAAATCAACTTGACAGATCGTCCAGCAGATTACATTTGTCAGACGTGCATAGATAAGTATAGGCAAGAAAAAACAGTGCTGAAAATCCAGCACCTGAGGCTTTATTTTTGTATCAACTATGTTTTTCTAAGACCTTTTCACACTTCTTAGAAAAACATTTGGTTTCCCTAGTAACAGGAATACTTTGAATATCCATAAATGGAAGCCACCACAAGTCAGATTATTGGTAATTTCAGGCTGAAATCTTGAAGATGCCTCTGTTGAGTAATCGTCATGGACTTGTTACCACTGGTTTTCTCCACTGTGATGCCTCCTGGGGAATTTCCAAACTGCAACCATAAAAATGTGTCTTTTGACTCATTTGTAAACAGACTTTCCTCTGAGAAATCTCAGCATTGTTTATGTAATTTAAATATTTAGACTTGTTTTACCATTGAGGATGTTTCACAACAACTAATTACCATTCGCCTCCCAGCTGCACTTTTACTACGCAGGCGGGGGTGCTGTTAGAAGCTTTGGGCCCACTGAACATAACTGTTACCACCTCATTCTACACCCACAGAAGCAGTGCAGTGCCTTCTGTGTATTTATGCAGATACTACTGTTCTGCCCAAAAGCAGACAGTGGGCTGACTAATTTGTATTTAAACAATGTTGCATTCAACAAATGATTTCACCTCAATGAATCTCCAATGAGTAGATGTTCAGGCCAGCTGCTGCTTGGAAACAGCTCAGTTTATGTCACTGACAGCACTGCATGCTGGTATTCTTAAGAATCACAAGTTATCATTAGATCTTTAATCCAGATAATTTCACTGGATGTGTCCCTCCATCAGTGTTCTAGTATTGAACAGGTGAATTGGTCTCATTTCACACCAGTTTTAGAAACATAACTCATTGTCTCACTAACATTTTTACTACTACTCAAACACACCAATTTGTCTTTCGCATAGGAAAATGGGACAATGAGGATTACACAACCTCTAGATTATTGTTACCCCTTTGTAATTTTATGATTTCTCCCTCATCCCTCTTACTGCTGTTGGTGTGTCAGGGTCCTAGGTGCACTGTGTGACTAGCCAAGGCTACCTCTCCATTTTTTCTCCTTTTGGATAGCCCTTCAGACTCCCATAGTGTGTGTGTGAGTAAATAAAAATTATTTGCTTGTGAAGTTGAATGTTGGGTGTGTCAGCCTCTGGTTCAAGCTGAGGTTTTAACCTTACAAATTGTTAAAGCCAGAAACTATTTCTGTAAGAGCTACTGACAAAGGTGGTACACTTGACTTTTATCTGCAATAAGATGTGTTTTGTAGTGTCTTAGGGCTTGAAAGATTTCCAGGGTTTCAATCACCTTGCTGAAAATTTAATTGGTAATTGAAGAGTTCACCTAAAATTTTCCTTTCTTGAGCAGCTTCCTACTTACCTGTTTTAGCCAAATATTGTCCTTTATATGAAAGACAGGACGGAAGATGAAGAAGAGAGATTATTTTTAAGGTAATGACCGCTCAGTGACATTTGATAGACTGGAAATTTAAAAGGAGCAGATATCGGTCCTGCTGATGGGTTAAGGACCTTCTACAGCCCTGTCCAGCCCTCCTAGAGTAACTGCTTGTCTACTGGAATCTCCTCCATGCTCTTGAGACTGTGCTGGGAGACACAGCAAACCTTCTGGAAATGACACATATTGATGTGCCATCCTGGAGGAGTTGGACTAGCTGTGCAACCTCTGTAAGGTCCAGGTATCACCTCTTGCTACCAGTAGTGACACTGACCCTAGCCAAATGCAAAACTAGTGAAAAAAACAGTCAGAAAAGATGAGGAGGGAATAAATATCAGTGGCCTCCACCTGTAAAACCATTCCTGTTTTGGGGGTTGTCTCATTGTTGCCCCTCTAGTGCACCTGTTGTTAATTTCATGAACACCAAAGCAGCTGAAACTGATCAACAACCCCCTCTGATACTTAATTAACTACATCAATATCTCACAAGTTTAGACTTGATGCTACACTCTGACTAAACAGTGTTCCTTTCATTTTTTTGAGCAGTGTATATCGGATTTATACAATAGATGTGTTGCTGAAGTGATGTTTTTTCATATTTTGAAACATCCTGCACAACAAACTGAGGTATACTAACTTTCTCTGATTCAAAGACTGCATGAAAATACTGGGCATTTCAGTGCAGGCTACACTGGTTAGTCTGCAGTACTGTGCTAAACTTTACAGTAATGCAGTATTTAACTGGTGCAGAGTCTGTGGTGTTCCTCATCAATGTTAGGTTACATCAACTGGTAGCAGACATTAATTTGAATTTAAGGTGATTATGCCGATTATACTCGCTCAGTGATTTCTACCTTTTACACTAGCTTTATGCTGCATAGGGGCTGAAAATCAGCCGTGATAGCCAACATAACATCTGCTTAGATCTTGAATTCAGTTGGCTAAACCCACAGGGCAAGGTTCCTACACCTGCCAAATCCCACTTGTTCTCAATTTCCTGTTTAGATGTGGAGGAGTATTTTCTTTAAACAAGTATCTGTACTTCTACTTAAGTGAAGAATGTCTGTACTTTTGCCACCTCTGCCCATATTTAACAGTTTCACAGCATCACAAGCGTAGCTTTATGAGGTTGTTACATTTTAACCCAATATTTCCATAGAGCAGATATTAGATTAAGCGATTATCATTTTTTTAAACACCAAAAGCTCAGATACTGCTGGTTTTGTAATAAAGTCTCAAACATTAAAACAGCAGTTCATGCATCTGAAAACCTTTTATTCCAGGTTTGTTTTCATTTTTCTCAAACCCTCTTTTTACACTGGAGATGTTCACAATTTAACCAAGTAGAAACAAAGTCAGTGTGTATGTATATAAATCTGTTTATAACATTGTGTCGATGGCCACTGATGGATGGATAGACAATAATGTTTTGACGATCACAAGATGAGACTGAAACTCCTGTTTAACATCACATTTATTTAACCAAAAATGTGTCTTTTAGGATGAGCTGGAGGCGGCCACTGCAGCACGTCTGGGCTTGGGGGTGGTGCCTTCCCGGAAACCATTCCTGGAAAATAAAAACAAAAACAAGTGATGATGCTGCTGACACATCAGACTAGTCTCACTCAGAGGTAATCCTACTGAAGAAGTCCAAGTCACACTGTTTGTTATTCTCCAAAAATTCTAAAAGTACTACATCATTCCAAATATTATTCCCAACTAACCTGCTTGAAGGCTGATGATTAAATCTCAACTATAAATAATGACTTTAACTTGTTTAAAATGAAGGATGAATAGGAAGGGCAGGGCACCTTAGCACAGCTGAGAAAGAGGAAGTTTATAACGTTACGCAAATGTTTATTTAACCATAAATGTCATTCTGGAAAACTCAGCACTAAGTCAAATTGACTAAATCCATTTTCATAGATAAACTCCACACAATGTTGGGACTGAAGTTTCCCTCTCTTACAAGTAGCACACAGCAGATGATACTTCCCTCTACTTTAAACACTCATGATAGAGCGCCGAGGAGGGAGAAGACCACTACATGTCAGATCCAAATGAGTCAGACATTTGAGTTCTCACTTCACTTCGGGAGAGTAATATCTACAGTAGTTCACAGCTGCAGCACATGTAAAAATGGAAAACACCTGTGTAACTTGTTCCCCTGATTTGTCCCAATTTAACACTGAGCCAGCATGTCTGATACCTGGATCAAGCTCGCGTGAATTACTCATGTAATCAGTAACAGTTGTGAAAGCAAAAGAAGAAACTAAAAGACATTCTGTACTCAGATCTACTGTATTTTTGTATATTTTGGCTTAGCTTTGCCCCGCCCCATTATGCCACACACACACAGTTATAGCTGAACAGGCATTCTGCCTGAGACAGTGGAAACTCAACAGATGCTGCCAAGGTTGTGTTGCCGGGCTGGACTGAAAAAAACATGTTTTATTAGTAATAATTACACATATTAAAACAAAGAAAATGTATAATTGGACTCATAAAATACTGCTTTCATAATCTTACATTAAATGTTTATATAATTCCTGCCTAATATAAATCTTAAATGGCTATAACTAGAGCTGATATTAGCCATTTCCCAAACTCTATCAATATTTATAACACCTGATAAATGGAAAAAAAGTAAAGTGTTAAAAGTAGAGTGTTAATGTTTCATAATTTGTCCACCAGAGGGCACTTGGCAACTTCCCTGTGTTTGGAATGCCAAAAGTACAGGAACCACCTGATCCGAGCAGAGTGGGACAGAGCATAAATGAGTGAATAAATACACATAATAAATCTTAGGGAAATTTATCTGCTTCTTGTGTCTGAAAGAAAAAACAAATAAAAATCAGCCAATATATCGGAGTATCAGATTTTTAAATCACCAAATATTGGTCTTAAAACCCCTATATCGGTTGGGCTCCATCGATGACGGCACACACACACACCACACACACACACACACACACACACCCCCCCTTGGTTTAAATAAAATGAAATAACATTTAGTTTTGATGCTCATTAGTTATTGGTCACCGTGCGACTTGAATAAAAAAAAGTGTATCGCCATAAAAATATTTTGTAAAGGATATAAAACTTAACATGAAATATCACAAGCTCCAAAGAGTTTTAACCACCCACTTACTCCCAAGAAAGAGCAAGACTGATAAATTTTACTTTGATATGACTTGTCTTAAAACGCCACTCACCTCAGAGAAAATAGTGATGTCATATTAAGTTCATCTGTTCAGACATTTTTTTTCCACCATCATTGGTAAGCAGCATTGAGAATGACAAACAGCTTTTTTTATATATCGAGCCTGTCAGATAGTAAAGCTCTCTGAGCCAACTGTGACAACAGTCCTTTTTCGCAGGTCGTCACCGTGTTTGACTTGGCACAGATTTTACGCTGGATGCTTTTCCTGACACAAACTTCCCAGGGATTTGTGCCTCTTCCTGTTAACTGGGCATTTAACTGGGCATCTTTCACATGTGAGGCAAATGCGTTAACCTCTACAGCACAACACCTAAAAAACCCTGACTTTTCTATAACAGAATCTAACTGTTTGGAAAAGTGAATCCTAAATGACTTGTAATGATTTTATGTTCAGTTTTCCACTGCAAAATGAGTAAGTGGGTGGAAAAAAGAAAAACCCTTTTTCATGTCCAGCTGCACTGCAAACTTACCACTGATGTTTAGTTTATAGCATCATGTTTAAAGTCTCCCAGTAAATTAGGTATTTGGTATTTTCACTACAACTGCCAAAAGAGCTCAATACTGAGAGTTTTCTTAGTTTTTGTAAACATTTTTTTAAACTGTTTACACCAATATTTGCTTGTGCATACAAATTTCCCCATCCCCCAAAGTCAAAAAGCCAATAATGACATGTTTATATAATCCATCTTTATACGAACATTTAATTAATAATTTTATGTCAAACAAAACTGTAACTGGGGGAAAAAACATAATATTTGCTTTTAATTGATAGAAGACGCAGAAAGTCTTGTTTATATTCCCTGCCGGGAAACACATCAACACAACTCACTAACATACTCGAGGTTTATAGCTCAAGCTAATAAATCCAATGAATTTACTCCAGGTTTACTTGTGTTTATCACAGCTTTAACAATTTGTGATTTCCAGCAAATATTTTCATTGAGGTATTTGAATTCACTACATGTTTAGGAGTCCTGGCATCAAGATGACTTTGTATTACTGGTGCTAAGGCTAAAAACCAATTTAACCCTGAAAGAGTCTGAACTCTGAAGTGAAGCACAGACTTCACTTGGCTGGATCCAGACTTTTTAATCTGGTTTTGAATTTGTCTATTGAGCAAAGTGGGAGAACTTGTGTTTACCCAATCAGCACCACGGACAGTTGTCAAGCTAAAGGGATATTTTAAACTGCACCCCTCAGGTATGACTACTGAACAATAGATGAACATGTTTTAAATGATGTAGCCTCAATGTGCTTAACATAAAAGATAATCTACTATGTCTTAAGGAAATAAAAACAACCATACAGAACAAACTTTACAAAGATATACGAGTTTGCGCGCACACACAAATTACGTTTGCGAGGGTAAGGGTCATTTTATACCGTGCAGCGCAAACGGCACCATACGACAAAGTTGACGTCACGTCCGCTGTTGCAAGCCACCATTTTTGCAGGACGTGCACCTCTTGATTTTTGTAACCTGGCGTGTTGTGCTGCTGCCGCTGCAGCAGGCTTGATAAGTGTACGATCGTGTCAGTTTTTACATCTGTTTTGATGATCTATCAGTACAGAAGCTCAGAGATTCACAGATTATACAGAGGGAGATGTTACAACAGTTTGAAAAGATGAGACTTTGTGGAACAAACTGTAAAAAACAAAAACCAAACTGCAATTTCTTTCTTTTGTTTTCTTTTTTTTTTTTTTTTAACAACTTCTCCTAAATCAGCACTGATGTGCTGGTATTGGCTCAGTGGCGACACCTATCGGTCAGGAGAATACTGCAGCGGCTACCTGCGCCATAATGGCAAACGAATGGATGTGGCAGGTATACTGGGGCATTAAGGCTACATCCACACCAACACGAACATTTTGGTAAATGTAGCTTTTTGTATATATTTTGGCCTTTCATCCACACGTAAACAGCATTTTGGATCACTGAAAATGTAGCTTTTAAAAAAGAAAAAAACTCCTGCCAGGGTGACGATTTTCGAAAACTCTCGTTTCTGTGTTTACACGTGAACAAGGGAAATGGAGAGTTTGTCTTTCAATGTCACAGGCGCACATCTTTGTCTCCTTTTGTGACATCAGACTGTGCACCGCGTTACTGTTTGTGGGCTTTGGATTGGCCAACATTTCTTCATGTTCAGGGTTATATTGCCACCTGTTGCTTTGGCACACTTGATCACTTCTTGTGTTTTCATGTGGATGGAGATGTTTTTCCAAACAAACTCAGAAAAATCCCAGTTTTAAAAAAGTACCCTGTATGTGTGGATGTAGCCTTAGATTCCAACAGATAGGAGCCTGATATATTTAAACCTTTGTTAATATCAGGCAGAGTTAAACACAGAACACCTTTAAACACTTTTATTCCTGCTGTTTTTTCAGCTCTCTTACCTGAATCTGCGGTAGACGACCTTCAGGTGTCTCAGACGGCCTGTGCCAGTGGTGTTCCTCCTCTTGGCCTTAGCGCTCCAGTTGTCTAGAAAATGAACATCTTCATGAATCACGGCAGAAACTGTACTTATATGGGAACCAAGCACCTACACAGTTTTCAGATCATGTCACGAATTAAAAAATTAAAAATAAAGGATATTCCTGTCACAACATGCCTTCAGGTTACTTACACTTTCTCTTGCGCTTCTGGGGGTAGCCACACTTGCCGCAGGTAGACTTCTGCAGGTGGTAGGCTTTGGACCCACAACGACGGCACAGGGTGTGCGTCTTGTTCCGGCGCTTACCGAACGATGATGTCCCCTTGGTCTGAGAAGCAAGACAAAGACGTGAGGTCAGGGACCACTCACTGGGATGTGACCGCAGTCAGGGGCTGGGCCAGTCTCGTCTCAGTGAAAAAGGAGGAATCACAGGCAGTCATTTGTTCAGACATTTGTGTTTTAAAAACATCACTGACAAGACTTGAGCTCAGGTGGCAGCAAACACTGAATCACGGTGGCCTCAGTGTGACCAGCAGCTCAAATGCACGTTACTTTACGGCCACTGAAGGCGCGTTTCTGCTCTTCGGAAAACTACAAATCGCCGTTTTGCCGCAGTCGCGTGCGGACACTCGTTAAGTACACGTTACTAAAAGAAGTTTACCACATCCAAAAAAAGCTAACTGTGCTAACAACCGGGGGGAAATCCCGGTTGATATTTTGCTAAAGAACTTTAACTGCATTTTAATGGCGCACATTAAATCAAGACTGATTACCGCCCATATCCTCATTCAATACTAAAGCATAGTTTATGCCATCTTGTCTTCTTCCAGCACTACTCAGCCCATTCAGTCCAATGGAGCTAAAGGCTAACGGCAGCAAACAAGTGCTGGGTGGATGTGACAGGAACAACAGTATTTTTTATTAAAATAATAATTAATCTCAAAAATACTTCATCCGAACGGTTACACTGTTGATCCGACACAGGAGCGTCTTAAGTTCGCGTCAGAAATATGGAACATGAGGCAGATGTTCAGAGATTTCTGTGTGCCGCGGCTGCTACGTACCATTTCTCTCCGGTGGCTGTGGGAAAAGAGGCCGGAAGAGGAGCTCGCGCTGCATCAAATTACATCCGTCCTGCTTCCTGTGTAACAAAGAAATGTGACCCCCATGCAGCACTTTGCTAACGAATCGATTCGAAGTGCGAAACGTGGGGGAAAAAAAGAGATTTACTTACTAACGTGCATGTTAAAGGTTTTTCAAACAAGTATTTAATCTCAGTCTCAATCATAAGAATTTAATGAGTCAAGTTAACATTATGGTCTGTGAGAAAATGCGCAAGAAATCACTCATGATTACATCATAGTACATAACATCTTCATAAGAATTACGTATGTACTGTATATTAAAAACATAAACAGTTTACTATTGGAGGGAATAAGAAGTGTGGTTTTTTTCTTCTCCTTTTGTTTTTCATATCGGTGCAGCCTAAAAGCTAAAAATACTTTTACAGTACTTCATAGTATAAACTCAAACTCAATGTAAACCCATTATTGTGCTTGGGAATGTATAAAAGTTCAGTTACAAACTTGAACAGATTTTTGGGACCCTAACATCTAAAAATAGGCTGTTACACTGAACATATGAAACATTATGAAAATAGTGTGACTATATCCCCATATATAAAGAGCCAGTGCATGGTACTGGTTGATTATCTCCATTATTTAGGGAGTAAAGTATTTTATTATTATTATTATTATTATTACTCACTCTGTGACAAGACACACAACTAGGTAGGTACACCGAGTACAGTTGGGACACTTTTTACTTTAAACATTACCACACAAAAGCTAGTGAATGAAAACAAGTTATATTTCATATGATGTTTCCCTTCCTTGTGTACTACAAAAATAATAAACATCTATCTATAAGCAGTTTATGTTTTCCACAGTTGACTTAAAAACACAAAGTGCATCTTTGCTCCAACTATACCTATCACAGGTACAGCTGAAACACCCACTTGTAAAGCTACTTAATCAATTCAAGGCAAATGCAAATACTTTAAAAAAATGACAAGTCAACAAAAATGTTTTATTTCAATTAATAATTTCATTTATTGAGCAACAGCAAAAAACAGATAATTTGTAAGACGTTAAACAGCAATTGCAAACAGCAGTAATAACACTGGAGGCTACAATCACATAACAATAGCCTATAAACCATTAAAAAAACAATCATTTATTCATGTCTTCATCCAGTCAGTTGGACATTTTGTCAGACTCTGTCTCAACTCTATGGCATAACCATGTCATGCCATATGTCAGTCTTTAGAGCACAGAATGAAAATTACAATGATTTAAGTTCAGTTTAACAGCAATACAAGCACAAGGAATTACTCAATGTGAAAGGGACATGGTGGACTGAAACACTTATCTTTAAAAAAAAAAAAAGTTGCCAATATCTCTGGACTGGAGATGCTCACCTATTTCAAATTTCCCATGATCAAAGAAGACGCTAATACACATGTGCAGAGCAAAAATAAAAGATCTGCCTTGTTTTTTTAAATTATTTGAGGTGTTTCAACTGTCCCTCTGTTCCAACTGTACTCTGTCTATCTATTGCGTATAAGACTACATATTAGTTTATGGGCTTCAGAGCAAAATATAATACTGACATGTAGTCTATGTTTACTTGCTGATACAAGATGGGTTATTAATTTATCTTCTTCTTCTTCTTTCAGCTGCTCCCTCTAGGGGAGTTGGAGGCATCTCAAGACCTGCAGCCCTTGAGACGCAAGTAGGTCACTGGGGCTACTGTTCACCTTCCAGGCATTATGACCTGAAGCCAGAGAGAGAACAGCTTGATGGATGAATCAACCCTCCATCCATCTATTCATTTTCTTAACCAGTTACCCATTTCAGGGCCGCGGGGAGCCTGGAGCTTATCCCAGTTGTCCTAGGGCAAAAGGTGGGGTACCCTGGTCAGGTTGCAAGCCACAGGGCTAACAGAAAGAGGGAGTAAGAGAGAGAACCATTAACACCTACAGACAATTTAGAATCACCAATTTACCTATCATGCATGTTTTTGGATTGTGAGAGGAGGCAAGAGTACCTGGAGAGAACCTACATAGGTCCCAGGAGAACATGAAGCTTCACACTGAAGGCCTCCAGGCAGCTGGTGGATTCAAACCCAGGAGCTTCTTGTTAGGCAACACATGTGACTGGATGACTAGACACATTTTTAAAATAACTTTTTATTATTAGTTTTATTTCCTGAAAAATGTGTCTACCTTGTACCAATATGGGTCAGTCAGAACTAGGCTCATAGTGTTGTTGCACTACCTCCATTATCCCTCTCTGGAGTCATGCAGATACTGACCAGTTAATAACATGACAGCAGATCAGCTTGGCATCCCTGCTTTGGATCTGCAGGACACTCCTTACTCCACCATCCACCTACACCTGTGCGTCTTTTAATTTTTTTAATGGAAGATAATCTTGTAATTTCTTTAAGCTTGCTCAAGCTCACAGTTTACTGGTAGCATATGGTATGTTTTTATCAGCTTTGCGAGGTCGGGTGAAGTGGGCGGTGTTAGATAACGTGTCTGCGCAGATGCATCCTTGAACGGCAGACCATGACCTTGGGTTTTGGCTGAGCATGGAGCATCTAAATGAATTACGGCGCGCCCCCGTCTGCCTGGCTGGGAAAAGGCGCATCCTCCCTCCTTTTATATTTCAGTCACGCACCTTTGCTCAGATTTGACAAGAAGCATCGGGGATGTATTTTGTTGTTGTCCTATCAGCACTCTAACTTAAAGAAAACGAAAATCGCGCTTAGAGTCGATGCCTTTGCTTTGTCTGATTTGACATTTCTGGATTTATTCTGCACTGACTGCCGTTTGAGCGCGTATTTTAGAAAAATCTGCAATGCTTGCATACGACTGCGCCTCCTCGAAGCAAGTAGGGCGATAACCGATAGGCATCAAGAATTTCCTTCGGGGCCGTTCATGTTTTTCTACTCGTCCGTTTGCCAAAATATATAAAAAAAAATTGCTTGTTTTGAAAGAAGGCGCGGGACCATTAATGGTTTGAGATCACAAGCAGAGGTAAATTACGATGCACATCACCCATCTCCGGTGATGCTGTGGTCAGAGAGCAGTAGAACAGACTAAAAAATGTGATGGACAATGTCCACTCCAGCGGGTACAAGACACCTGCGATCCTGGTTCTGAATGCAGCGGAGAGAGACACCGAACCGGGTGTCACCGTCAGCCCTGGATGCTGCGCCGAAAAATGGGATACTCCGACCCATCGTCGGGTAAAGACTTACTCGGCAGCAGATCTCTTTGTTTCATATTTATTTGCGCATTTGGACTCGTCACACTTTTGCAGCAGATTCTCTACGGGAAAAACTACATCAAGAGGTAAGTGCTGATTTTTTTCTTTTTTCCTCTTCAGTCGTGATTAACAAGCAATTAGAGCGCAGTCTGCTTATAACAAGAGTTATACACAGTATAAGAATAATATTGAGCAGTAAGAAGCATGCCTTTTTAGTCGGTTTGATCATTTAAATTACTTTTAATGTAAAAGGTACAATGTGCATGATAATGTAAGAAAATGCTCAGTATAAATGAGAGTAGTCTGAATGATCTACATGTCGGGACGCATGGGGGGAACAAGCTTTAGTGGCTGCAAAGAACAATAGCAATTAACCATCCATGTTTTTTTTTCCTCCCCAGTGGCATAGAAACAGTTTCCATTGGATTTCTTTTTTTGATATTTTCAGAAAATGAAGCATCACATTCATACCATACACAGTGCTTCAGCTGTGTATGGTGTTTTCCCTTTCTTTTACCAAAGACCTTTATTTGATTTTCCGTTTTAGCCTTCTTGACTGGTCGTAGCCTACATCTGACAGAGGCATCAGATTATCATAATTCATATGAACACTACTGGAGCTGATGATGATGATGATGATGATGATGACAGATGGCAGCATGTTAAAGATGATGTGTATTTCTTATTGGTTCCTGTTAAATAATTAATTTTACCAGGCTGCACTTAGTGCACATGCAGCCACTGCAGAGCCACGTTTTATGCCTCTGCATCACTATTGAACCCTGGTTTGTAGTCCACTGTAAACCCATTGAAAGGTCATTCATTTCCTAAATTTCAGTCACTTTCCTTTATATTCTGTGCTTAAAATCACTGTGAGACGAGCAGATGCTGAGAAGCTGGGATGTTTGAGCTTCAGGTGCTTCAAAAAGATCTCACTTCAAAATGAAAAGCAAAACTTTACCCTCACCTCCAGATACTTTACCCACAGCACATTTATGCTTACTTCAAAGCAAACATATATGTGCTGCAATCTGGAAGACCCACCCCCCCCTTCCCAAACACACACACACACACACAGCTAATCCCTCCCCTGACACCCTGCTGGACTGGTCTGATAATACTCAGCGTGGATTCATGGCATCCTGACCTCTGTAGTGAGATGCATGAATTCAGACCCGAAGCGCACACTTCGTTTCGCTCCGTGCCTTTACTTTCCTCCTAGTGCTTGGCCTAGGAGAGAAGGGGAACAAGCCACACAACAGAAACCAGTTGGCTCAGCGGCAGCCATTTTGCTACAGTCTGTCTGCACACACCTCAGTGCAAGCGAGGGAAAGAGGAAGGAGAAGGAGACAGTGAGAGACAAAAGGAGTGTTAGAAAATGAGTGTGTTTTCATGTGTGTGTGTGTAACAGAGAGAGAGATGAGAGAGAAGGCGTTATGATATCTCCCCATGCATAAACAATCAAAAGTCATCCACATGGGTTCGACCACACCCAGCCTCTTCCCCCTCTAAACCCTGGCCTGAGAACACATTGGCAGGACACTTGTCATGCACTTGTGTGCTTCAGTGCTTCACAGAAAAAAAAACAGCTCTGTAAATTACATGAGGTGTGTAGGCTAGGATGGTTGCAGAGGAGACATTTGGGTGCTGGCAAACTGAATCAAGGCTTATGGAGCAACAGTTTTGATGTATCGTCACTCTTACACCAACTCACTTTGTGTATACATCAATGATATGACTGAAAGGGCAAAGAGCTCTCCGTTTAATGTATGAGGATGCCCATTAAAGTCAAACTATGCGGCATAGACATTGTTGTACTTGATAAATCTGTCTATGAATCTGGCCATTCACTTTGAAAGGAGTCACATTATAGTGATGCATAAATCCGCTCCCTGTCTGCCTTCGCTGACATCAGGATGAAGTGGCGAATCTAGGATTATAAAGCAGCAGTGCAAGAACGTGGAGGGACATTCCTGAATGACCTCATAGAGTGACACACTTCTGAGAAGGAAGACATTAACTTTCAACTCCACTTGACTTGATGAGGGTGATCTAAAAATACTCACAGATAGAGAGAATAGCACCGCAGGCTGCAGAAAGGAAGGGATTAAGCCACCGAAAATGAGTGGCTGTGCCAATACAACTAATTATGATATTCATCATCAATTAGTCTATTACTGCTTTGATTAATCATTCCATATGCAGTATAAGCATATGGTTGAAAATATCCTTAAATTTATCTAACAAAAGCTATCAAAATAATTGGCTGTCCTGTAGAGTCGTGTAGACGCGAGTGTTTACGAAACCTTCTGGATGCATTATGTAAGTGAGCTGTATCTCCCTGATTCTGGGCTTTCTCTGTTTTTGTTTTTTTAGTTTAATCGTGCTGTTGACACAGCTGTACCTGAGTATTGATTTTAGCACATATATCAAGTCATCGCATGTAGAACATGTGGAAATATAAAGAGAAAAAAATAAGAGATAAGTAGAGGAGAGGCTCAACAATGGCTGAGTTTTCAGTTTTGGTCCAAACAACGAACAAACTACTTAGCCTTAGAGAAACATGCAGCACTGAAAAAGCATCTGGGTCGATGTGCTGATAGAATCAGAGCACACTAGTACTGCAGAGCAACATTGTGATTGTTGCTTGTCTACAAAAGCTTGCATTACTGTCTTATAACAACAGATAAATGGACTCCTAACATTTTAAGATATTAAATCTGAGTCTGAAGTAATATAATGTACTTGCAGTTGTATAGCACTTTTCTAGTCTTACTGACCTACTCAAGTAATCACTTGAGAATAGACATTTTTGCTACAATATTAAAGCATGTTAGATCAAACTCAAGCCTACATTAGGTGTTTTGGTGATGATTAAGATGTATGTTAGATAATAGCAACCTAATTGTGCTGCTTTGATTAGCTTTTGTCCTGTTTGAGGCACAAAATCCTCTCAGATTCTAGTGTTCGGTTCTGCAGAATTGTAGATTGCAGAATGTCATGGAGATGTTGAAGTGGCACTCAGAGAAGCAAATGTGCCCACAGATTGGTATTGACACGAGTCCCTGATGATGAATGCTTCATCACATAATGTACCCAGAAATGTTCTCTGGGTTCAATCTCCCCGCTGAAATTAGCACAACACCCACAAAGCACTCATAGAAATGAGTCACACATGAGTACTTGCATAATAGTAAGCATAATAGGAGAAGTTGTACACCCACGGATATTTGGATGTATGGAATGTGATTAGTGTGCTCACAAATGGAGCTGTAACTCCTAAATCAATATGTTGAGCAAATCTGAAAGATTAAATCGGAAGTAAAAAAAAACTTGTGAACAGGAAAAAAGTTTGTAAGCCTCATATATTTTATTCTACATTTCACTTAAACCCCCACAAAACTAAGAAATATACTTTCACGGGCTGACATTTTCCTTCATTATGATCACATTTATTGTTGAATCCTATAGTATATCATTCTGGTACTGGAAACACTTACAATACACAAATATTGAGCTGAAAATAGCCTGCAACAAATTTCCTTCTGTCTGAGTAACATTTGCTGTTCTAGGAAATGTACTGATCAGTTTTACGAAAGCACATCTTGTTTAAAAGGAGTTACATCTTCAGTTTGAGCCAGATGTTGTGGGGGGTGAAGATCACATGCAAGCAAGGGGCCTTGGATTTATTGAGAACAACAAAACAATATTGTCAGTTTCATCTTTAATTAACAATTAAACAGACCTTGATATAAATCCTTCCATGTTCTCCCTCAGCGAAATCCTGTAATGTCTGTAGAAGGAGCTAGTTTAATCAGGGCACGGCTATAACATCCTATGAAGCACATGCACCAAATGGCCTCCTCTGATAAATTTACTGTGATGGTATTCAGCTGAAGTTAACATAGCCTGATTTTTGGTCTCTAATATTGGTTAAGCACCTGCTAGCATTTGTATCTTTTTGTTAGATACAGTCTTGATCTTTTTAGTATTATTCTTTAGGTCCAGGTCTAAATTGGTATACCTCACCTGGGTTAGGTTTTTCTCACTCACAGAATTATATTAGATCTGATGGGTAAACTGATCATCCTTTTTTTCAGTAATATCTGGCTGAAAAGATGGTCTTGATTGGCAACCTAATAATATGTTGGCAAATCTACTGGCAAATTGGCACTGATTATCGTTCCTCTCTTAAATCACTGACTTTAATATATTGATTTACAAGTCTAACGCTCACGCAAGCAAATATTGCAGAGTGTGAATGTTTGAATCACACTCAGAATAGTGCCATCAGCCCAGCATAAATTAATCATTCATGGTGTCATTAGCTAAAAAAGAATCATTGTAACCATGTTTGGTGTCATACCCTTTTTCTTTAGCCAAAAAGCTGGTCCCCTCTTCTATATGTGCATGTGTGAGTGTGTAAACGTGCAACGTTTGAGTTTTATGACTGAACATATGGGCTTGGTAGTATGTGTTTGACATTTGCAGAATGAGGACAATAAATCCCAAATAAACTGACTCATTTTCTTACTAGTGCGCAACAGTTTAGCCGACTCAAAGGGGACGAGACAGGAAATTGGACCGGTCCCGTTAATTTCTCGGATGATGGATCTCTGAAGCCTGCCAGAAATGGAAGGAAAAGGTACCTTTCCAGTGTCACTGACTGCACAACACCTCTGACAAAAGAGAGTGTGTGAGAGAGAGAAAGATAGAGTGAAAGAGATCACAAGTTTCAAATCCACCCTCTAGTGACGACCCAGCCCAGCATGTGTGGACTGGGCCGCCGATACCCCATGACTCTCCTCAGATGCTGTAGAAAGAACTCAAGCCGCAGGGCATTTACACTTTTCTTCTCTACTTGTTTTAACATCTGCAGGTTTAGGAAGCTAGCAGGGGGTGGTGATGTCACAGGGCTACATCACACATTTAACTCTAACTTAACCTGTCTGCATGTTGACAGATGTTTCCGTCAGAATTTTCAGCCAGATTCACAGATCTCCGTAATAGTCACACCCTGCCTAGCTGATATTAAGAAGAAAAAAAAACGCCCTCAAAGGTAGGCCAGTTTGAAGGCATTTTTAGCATTTTCACAGAAACCCAAGAATATCTCTTTCTTTTTCATTAGTCTAAAAGGGATAAACTCTCATATTTTTTCAGTGGTGGTTGCACTTCAGATTTGCTCTTGCATGTTGTCTGATCCCGTCCTCCTCGACCCTAAACCCCACTCCTACCCCCTTTCAGAAGCTGGTTGAACCACGGTCTCCTGTTGATGTACTGGCTTCTCCTTGTACCTCTGTGTCCCATCCAGCACCCATTTCAAAATGCCTTGTCCTCCTCAACCTGTGTCTCATATGTTCTGCACAGCTCTGTGTGTATACCATATACATAGTGTGGACACTTCTCTCTGCTCCTCCTATCTCCCCTTCTCACATCTGCATTGTCTCTCTCTGCGACCTGGATTTAACCCCTTTCCCACTGTACTCTCTTTGTTACAAGAAGACAGAAATGTGCCAGATTCCCCCTCCCCACGAAATTGTGCTAAAATGCTGGTCGCTCTTTCTCATCCTGGATTGGTTTTTGAACCAGCATTGTACTCTTAATCTAAGATGCCATAAGAGATGAAATTCACCCCATGGAGTAGATTTTAGAACTGAACAGAGAACACTTGCAAAGGTTTTATCATCTTAGCTAAAACAAGAAAGAACAGCCCTATTCAGTGTCACATATATTCTATAAGACCAATGCTCCTCTCTGTATAACCTCAGAAATACACTGCATCATCAGGTGGATGTAGACAACCAGTTTCATCGTTCCTTATTTGTACAATCTCATCCCAGCATCTTGTTCTTTTAATGCATCTCTCCATTGTATTGCCTGTTGCATTCTTTTTTATCATTTTTTTTAACTTTGTTAACTCACTTCATTTACCTCACAGCCACAAGTAATATGCTGCACTTTTATTCATCTTTCAAAACAGAATACTCCATTTAATATGTGACAAATACCAACATTCATTCTAACAGACACATTGCAGGTTCCTCCAATTCACATCATGTCCTTACTAAGCATTATTAAAAAATACTGGAATTATAAGAGCCCTGTGAAATTCTGATGTAGTTCTGAATTATATGAATCCTTTTCTTTCAATAAAACATATAAAGATGAGTAAAATCCCTGGGGTACGATGCAAAAATGTGTGTGTGTATTTCCACCACAAGATGCATCAATATCTCTGTATAAAACAAGACAACAAAAAACGTTTAGTTAAATGCAGCCAGGAACAGATGAATCTGTCAGTTCTGTGGCCCACTGCTGGACCTAAACGGAAAAATTATGGATCAGGGCTAAACAGAGCAACCTCCTGAGGGTAAGACTGTTTACAAATGCATCATATGGATAGTGTAAAACGTAGACATTTTAGTGGCTAATTTATTAAAAGGCCTTCTTCTTATGTTTCTGCGTAGCTATATATCACAACAATTTTCTCACTTTTTTATAATCTATTTTAGCTTTTAATTGTCTTTCGCCTCAATGTGCTACATCCTCTTTTTGACAGTAGACACAAGTTTGACTTCCTTTCTCATAGGCACTCAATGGAGATAAAAAAAAAGCATATGTAAAAAAAAAATAAGACCTCTTAAGAACCACCAAAGTAGGACATTCACACTTAGATAAACCATCACAGTGTCAGTGAACATTCACATTAATTTCAGTCACACATTTATCTACAGTTAGTTAGGCCTGATATTAGCAGACATTACAGTACATCTGTAGCAATTGAGGCTGTAGCGGGAGGGAAAATATATTTGGTTTTTTTTTTTTGTTTCCTCAAAAATTAGATGCTATAACTTGAATATTCAGTTCAATTTACAATTTTCAATCTCCAGCTTCTAACCATAGACAGTGTAAAAGATGGCCTGCATTTTTTTGAATGGTCAGCAGGGGGTGACTCAGCTGGGTGAAAAAAGTCTGGTTCTGGTTGAAAGCAACCCTTAGCTCCCTTTCTCTGTGACTTCAGTAAATACTTTTGTGACGACAGTCAGAGCCACCCCTCGCTCGCCACACCCGGTTTTTAAAACAACAGGATAGCAGGGTGAAAACGATCAACTTGAGGCTTCATAACGGGCCACCGGTGATGTCACGGTGGCGACGTCCATCTTTGATACTGTCTATGCTTCTGACCCAGTGATCAAACCAAACTGCTCCATAAGGGAGTCAAGTAGCTTCACAGCATTTACGTCCACCTACCTCTGAGTTATTTCAACAAAGCATTAAAGGGGATTAGGCCCAATTAAAAATCCCTTTCTACTACCCAACAAAACATTGCACTAGCTGTTTCCTTTCCCTCCCTTTCCAGCCTCGATCCTAACCACCCCCACTGCACACACATTTTATCCAGACTGCATTCTGATCACGTGTAAACAAAAGGCCGTGCTAAAAGAAATGAGGCATTAGTACACAGAAATATGATAGCTGAATTTAAATTTCACAGCCAGCATGACACTTTTTCCAGCATTCTCTGCAGAACCATTTTGTGAAATCAACCAAAGCACACCACACACTGAAGACATTATTTTTTGTGTATTCTTTGGTTAATGTTGCCATTTCAGTGTAATGATTGTTTTACATGTGTCTAAAATAGACTCTTCTAATTCTTTAGCCCTTGTAAACGATAAAATTCCCCCCCAAAATCTTGTTTGTTATTACCTCTTTGTTATGGTTACTTGTTTGCATGACTACTGTTGTATGTGTTCATGTTTACAGTGTAACAAAATTGTAATAAATCAGCCATTCAGTCAAACTGTCATGTTACTCCTGCCAGCACAGCTGACATACTTAATTTGACTTACTCCTCATACAAAAGCACAGACAATAACATGCTCATAACCACCAGATGCTACACTGCTAAACCGTCTAATCCACCATTTAACAAGCTAACCACTGGAATCAACCCTGTTTCCCTTTCAAACTGTTTTGTTTCTCTCCTAAATCCACATGTGAACATACAGAGTATAGACACATTTTAACCCCAGAGTACCAATATTACACCATGCAAGTTCTCATTATAGCCAATGAAATATTTAAAAATATGAGAGGTGCTACTTTTCTTCACTTAGTGTATTACATTGGTTTAGACTAAGATGTAACAGAATCTGGTGCAAGTGTCCAGTAAACATGTTACTATCTTGTTTGTGACACCTAAAATCAGTTACATCATTTCTGTCATTTGTCATTCCACAATGCTCTACTGATATTCTAGTCAAACCATAGACATTTTATATTAAATATTAAATATTTTGCCTTATTGTGACCTTTCAACACACTGTTTTTTTTAAACATATATAAGCATATATATTGTATTTTATTTCCTCTGTTTTTTGTTAAATTATTTTGTGTGTGAAGAGATGTAGGCAGAAGTTGACTCTGTTTATCCCTCCAGGTATCTGGAAAACTATGATGGCTCCTATGACTACAACTCTACTGCATGCAGGGAGCTCAGACAGGAGATTATAGATGTCAAAGTCCTGACAATGTGAGTGTTTGGTTGAAAGTGATCCTGTGTGTTTATCATGTATGAACATACTTAGTAGGGAGTAGGGATTTCTGGCACAATATCAATTAGTACCAGTGGAGTAGAAGAAGTTTGAAGTTTGAAGAAGTAAGAACGCAAGCATCACCACTAGCATAAGAATAACTAGCATTTTCAAAACAATGTGACTCTGCTTCTGGATGACAACAAAAAGACCCCAAGTCAAAGAGTGACAACAAAGCTGCTCTTTATACTACAGGCATTACTGGTGAGTTTTGACCTCCTGCCTTTAAAAATATGCAAGCAAAAATTGAAAAAAACAAACAAAAAAACAAACAAACAAACAAACATATGCCTGTAGCTGCTCTGTTCACCACCATGTTCAGTTCATTTGGCCGAAGGACCAATGAGCTTATGTGATGGTGAGTTGTCCGCCATCCCTCATTACTCCACCCAGAGTACTGGTCAGATGTTAGTGAAACTTAAACAAAATGATCACCTTATGGGTCTTCACCCAAATTGTGTTCAAGGTCAAGATAATATTCGTCCTTTTACAGGAATTTTTATGTCTAGAGCATTGGTCAGATTTTAGTGAAATGAGATTAGTTTGTTCTGGATGTGACTGTTTGCAATCTACTTTGACTTCTCAATGGATTTTAATTGTCATTAGTTTGTGCAATACAGCCAACAAAACTTCTGACTTTCTTAGATGGATCATGAGTTAGATGAGTTACTGTCTCAGTAACATTCTGGTTACTTTCTTGTAAGGCGAGGCTTTGTTGAATTGTCAAAAATGGAGGCCTGAATTAGACTTCTTTAGTTAATCTTTGTAGAGCCTACACCATAACCTACGTAAGTGGCTGAAGTCGTTGCCGGTATTTATGCTTGTGCTGGTTCATTATGTGTTAATTACCTTGCGGTCCTGGTGTTTTATATGTGGTGCCAGCCGATAGAAACAAATAAAAACCTCAAGGTTTTCCACTTCTTTGTACATTCCCTCACATCAATTCTGATCGTTTCAGCAATCTCCTTCCAGGAATTTGCTGACTTCTGTGAGTCCTTATATTGATGCTATGATCATGATCATTCTTTATACTGAGACAATGATTGTTATTCTCTCACTGACAAATTCAAAAACTGGCGTGTGACGGTACTGAGCAGGCCAATCACAATAGTTATGGGCTGCGTCAACCCGACGTGTATTTACATTTCTAAGGAGGTGCACGTCAGGTTATGCTGTAGGTTACGTCATAGAGTTTCAGAAGGGTTTGCGGTTATGATGTAGCTACGGTGTAGATTTCCTGCTGAAGTATAAATCCCAGATAACACTAACAATGCTACAAATTAATATTGCACAAGGCGCAAAATAAATCTGAAGGTGATGGTATTTAGTTTTGAAAATACTTGGTTTGAACTGAATGTAACAGATGGATGAGACCTCGGTGATGTCAACTAGTGGTTTGTGAAGCCTCCTTGTTGACGCCTCAGTGTTACCATTTTGGCTTCTGCCATGTTTTCTTTTTTTGGAGCTAGAAGTTACCATTTTCAGATGAGAGGGTGGCGTG
Organism: Heterochromis multidens; assembly: GCA_015108495.1. NCBI lineage: Eukaryota > Metazoa > Chordata > Actinopteri > Cichliformes > Cichlidae > Heterochromis > Heterochromis multidens. The sequence continues at coordinate 49,703 of VUQS01077646.1, forward strand.
CTAGGTTATCAGCTAACATTAGTAGGCTTGGTTAGGAAGGTCTACCTACATACAAGGTGTATTAGTGCAAAGTGATGGAGATACCTGCTAATTTGTGCTAAAACAGCACCAGCACGATGAAACATGATGAGGAGGTCCACTTCTTTGACTCAGATTTCATTTTTTCATTTTTTTCATTCAGTTTTCGACACTTTGTGTTGCCTTTATTTTTCAGCCCTGGAGATCGCAAGTTGGTGTTTGATGTTTTCATGGCAACCCAATAAATATCGTAAATGTCAACCTTACAGTGGTGTTAGAGGAAAAGGGATCACAAAAGTTCCCACAGCAGTAGTCATTATTGTAGTCGGGACCAAAAGTGGTAAACCAACTAACTAAACAACACTACCAGCTCTGGAGCCACGCCATGGTGTGACCAAAAACACACGCAAAAAGAGGTACATGTGAAGTTTCAATGTATGATAGTTTATTTTATGTAGTTACTTCAGACAACTCTTGAGCATTTGAGTTTCATTTCATTGAGCTATTTTTATGATCATTAAGAATAAATCTGAAGTAACAATGCCACTTAACATCCATTTTGTTGCCAGCACTATTCAGCCAAGTTGTTGCTCTCATTCTTTTCTCATCACTACAGCACTATAAATAACACGTTTACATCATACAGTAGATAACAGGTCAGATTTATTACACTGCTCAATGAGCCAGTTGTTCCAAAGGCAATCTGAGCAGCATCTTTGTCCAGTGACCTTTTGCGTGTGACCCTCAGGCTGGCAGCTTAATGATCGAAATCATTCTGAGCGCTCGATGAAAGGCCTTGAGCCACTCTGGCTGTGGCAGGGAACAGCTGCTGTCACTCTGGCAGACAGCAAAACAAAGGCACAAGCCTGGCTCCCAGAGCAAATCACATCGCCACAATCATCTCCAAGGAAATGTCAGTTCAAGGACAGCTATTTACAGCTGTGCTTTCTGTTAATGAGTCTAGATCCAGTGGCATCAGTAAAGTTGTGACAGAGCAAGCACTGCAATTTTTGGCCTTTTGTTTGTCTTTTTGAAATGTTTATGGTGTTTCTTCAGTTTGCTACCTCTGTAGAAACATGGTTATTCTGAAATAAAACATGGCAATCGGAAATAAGTCATCTTTCCTCATTCCACAAATCTCTCCATCCTCTCCGTCTGTCTGCCAGGGTGAAAACCTCAGAGCTGTTTGAGAGATGGCGAAACCTGCAGGTGTGTAGGTGGGAGCAGAACAAGGAGGAGACCAGTAACTTTAAGTAAGCGTTACTCATTCTGAGCAGAAGAATTATGTATCTAAATATCTGCATTCATTAAAAAAAAGTAATTTCTTTTAAGATGGTACATCTTTTTATGTCTTTTTTTGTGAAGTGCACTGGATGCTTTTTGAATAGTTAAAAAAAAACCATACTTGACATTGTTATCACCTTATCACCTCTTATCACCTTGACCTTTATTGGTTTGGAAGTCCTGGTGCATTTGTAAAATGTCATTAAAATAGAGTAAAATTTCCACGCTAAATATGTACTGATGGTACAAAATATTAGTACAAATCACAAAGAATAATATTTGGATGAACTGACTCCTGGGGATTCATAACTGGTCAAGATATGATATGATCTAGGATTAGGCTATAGGATAAAATGCTATACATTCTTATCTATAAAAGAAAAAACAAAAGGCACGAGTTCAGGATCTTATCATCTCACACTCACTGGGCACTTTGTTAGTTACACCTTGCTAGTACCCAGATGGATCACCTTTTGTGGATTTGTCTGCATCCCAAAGGTGCTTGATTGGACCGAGGTCTGGTGACTGTGGAGGCTGTTTGAGTACAGTGAACTTCACGAAACCAGTTTGAGATTATCTGAGCTTTGTGACATGGTATGTTGTCCTGCTGAAAGCAGCCATCAGAAGATGGGTACACTGTGGTCATAAATGGATGGACATGATCAGTAATAATATTCAGGTAGGCTGTGGAGTTTAAACAATGATCAGTTGATACTAAGGGATGTGAAATGAAAATATCCCCCACACCATTACACCACCAGCAGCAGTCTGAAACGTTTATACAAGGCAGGATGGATCCATGTTTTCATGTTGTGTACATCAATTTCTAACTCAGGTAATTTATATTTGAGTTATTTGAGTTTCTGTTGCCTTCCTATCACCTCGAAGCTATTTAGCCATTTTCCTTTGACCTCTGGCATCATCAAGACATTTTTGGCCAGAGAACTGCCGCTCATTGCATATTTTCTCTTTTTCTGACCATTCTCTGTAAACCCTAGAGATGCTTGTGTGGGAAAATCCCAGTGGATCATCAGTTTAGAAAATACTCAGCCCACAGCCCAATACTCATGCCACATTCAAAGTCACTTAAATCACCTTTCTTCCCCATTCTGATACTTCGTTTGAACTTCAGCAGGTCGTCTTGACCATGTCTACATGCCTAAATGCGCTGAGTTGCTGGCTGATGTTTGTGTTAACAAGCAGTTGAACAGGTGTACCTAACAAAGTGGTCGGTGAGTCTATAAAGCTATAAGTAGCTCCTCTTTGGGTGTAAAAAAATGCTCCCAAATGTGCAAGCTCAGTTACTCCATAATATGTTTTAAGAAGATAACAAGAACAGAAAAGATGTAAAAATATGTTGTTGATTTGTAATTGTCATCTTTCGACATAGGAGTCGCATCTTCTACAACTAAGTTTTACCTTTCTTTGGTGTCTTCCTGAAGGATGTCTCTGTCTCGCTGCTGTAATGCTCCTAACTTTCTGTTCACAACCAAGAGGAACACCCCTGCAGGGACCAAGCTGAGGTATGAGGTGGACACCAGTGGTATACTTCCCATTACTACCGAGATCTTCAAGATGTTCCCAGATGTGAGTTCATCACCTCTTTACGAGTATTTGCTCTTTTCCAGTGTATCTGCTGTGTTATTTAACTGTTGGCCTGACATTTCTAAACCTGGTGATAAGATGTGTTTAATTTCAAAAGTCCTTGCGTTGTGTTTGTCTGACATTACCACTCCATTTATGTTTCATCTAGGATATGCCGTATTCCAAATCGCAGTTCAAGAAATGTGCTGTCATTGGAAATGGTGGTATCATCAAGAACAGCAAATGTGGAAAGGAAATTGACTCAGCAGATTTTATTTTTAGGTATTCGTGATGTAATCTTTTAGAATTTCATATGTGAGATAACTGGAATTCTGATTTAATATTCTGGTTCTTTGTAATAATTTTGAGGAACACATGCAAATTGTACCATTGAGCATGTATTGTTAATTGATAGTTAATAATACAACTTGAACTTAGTAAAAGTCGTGTAAAAATACGTCTCTTTTCATGCAAAATCCTTTAAAATTTTACCTCAACGTTTAGGCTCAAAGCATAAAATGATAAACTACCCCTGAGCTCTGAATTCTATACACTGAACAGCAACACCATTAAACCCACTAACAGGTAAAGTCAGTAACATTAATCGTCTCAGAAAAATGCAATATTCTGCTGGTAAATCCTGGGTGATAGGGTTCTGCTGTTCATGTTGATGTAACTTTGACACTTAACACCCAACCAAGTATTGTTGAACACTGGCTTCCCCAAGCCTAAGCCCAAGGCGTTGACCCAGCCTTCAAACACTCCAGATCCCAGTGTGACTGAACATCTGGGGATACAGCATGACAAGCTGCCAATGTTGCAGAGTTAATGTTCGGAGGTACTGTCCATGCCCTGAAGGGTCAGAGTTATTTTAGCAATACGAGAGGATGCTACACAATATTAGGAAGTGGTTTAATGTTGCTGCTGATCAGTGTAGGTCCATGCACACTGCTTCACCAAGAGAAATCCAAATGTTAAAATGTCTGTTTGGTTTAGTTACTTATAATTTATTGGATAACAATTGCTCAGTTTTAGCAACAGCCAACTTATGTAATTTATTGTTAAAGGCCCACTTCTGATTACAACTATTTTATGATTAGTTGTGCAGATCTTCAGTTTGTCTCATCATCATGCCTCTTTTGAAACATGTCAAGTCAAATTTAAATAAATAAAACTCTAGTGGGATTTTATTTTCCTTTTTTGCAGATGCAACATACCACCCATTAATGACAAGTATTCAGCAGATGTTGGCACTAAAACAGATCTGGTGACAATAAATCCGAGCATTATAACTGAGAGGTACAGTAAGAAGTCTGTTATCTCCTCTTTATCTCAGCTTCTGCCTCTGATCTTCTCCTTTTATCATATTCTGAAATCTGCAGATTTCAGAAGCTGGAGAAGTGGCGGAGACCGTTTTACGAAGTCCTTCAGAATTACGAGAACTCCTCAGTGGTGCTACCCGCTTTCTACAACACGCGCAACACCGACGTATCATTCAGAGTTAAGTATATGTTGGATGACTTCGACTCCCAGAGAGGCGTGTTCTTCTTCCACCCGCAGTATCTGCTTAACGTGCAGCGCTTCTGGGCTGTGCAGGGCGTCCGTGCCAAACGGCTCAGCAGCGGCCTGATGCTAGTGACCGCCGCCTTAGAGATGTGCGAGGAGGTCCACCTCTACGGTTTCTGGGCATTTCCTATGAACCCCTCTGGTATCTTCATCACACATCACTACTACGACAATGTCAAGCCACGGCCCGGCTTTCATGCAATGCCTCATGAAATTTTCAACTTCATTCACATGCATACACGTGGGATCATCAACGTACACACAGGGCCCTGCACATGATCCCTCACTCTAACTACTAATCTGCTTTAATGCAACAGCTTAAGATTTTACTTTTTAATTTGTCTTTAGGCAAGTTTTATTCATTGTGTTTTCAGTTCAGTTCACTGTTTCGAGCCCAGTCAAACAGAGTTGGCCTTGGGATCTGACACTTTCTCAATAATTCAACTACATGCTGAAGATTTTGCGCTTTAACTGCCAGCATCTTTCAAGTTCTTCACTTCAATAAAATCACCTTGGTTATCTCTGACTCTCAGACCATTGGATGCTTGTTTTTAATGTGAAAAGTGGTCTTCATAGTGATGTTTCTGTGAAGTTTTCTAGTGGCTCGGCTGTACAGAGGTGTTGTTTTTCTACTCAGTTACACAGATATTTAAGCCTCTCTTCTTCTCTCTTTTTCTCAGACACTCTGTGGGTGTGGCAGCTTTTAATGTTTGTGTAAAAAAAAAAAAGTCTGAACCTTAATATTCAGCTAATATAAAAAAAAATATGAAAAAAATCAATCTAAAATTCAGTTGTCTACTTTTGTAATCTATTTCCTATTCACCAGATTCCCTCTGTGAATATTTTAAAATACTATTGAAATGGCCTGTTTTCCATGGCCTACTTTCTCCCATTTAAAAATATTTCTCGTTATTCCTGGTGGAAATGAGGCAAGATTTTATTTTCCCTTTTCTTTTTGGGGGGATGAGTGGGAATTTCATGGTTTAGGGTGAAAGCTACACAAATATTTTACAGTATACCATCTCAACAGAACTTTGGCTTCCCAATTTTTACACCAACATAGCACTGTAAAGCAACCCAGCCTATTGCTGTCATTCATGTCTTAAGCCTTATTGCCTTATGAGGTATGAAATCCCTCTGTATGATGTGCAATGCACTTGGTGTTTTGCTTATCTACAAATACAATAGCATCAAACTAAATTCTTAGTTTGCCTCTTTAATTTAAGAACAAATTTGAAAGAAATTCATGTGTAGTTCAAAGCTTATATTCTATTGGAATTACTCCCTGTAAACTCCACTCATAACCATGTATTGCTCTGCATGACTTTGCTCTATACTTGGCTTTGTGTGTGCCTGCTTTAATGATCACTGAAATCGCCTATGTTTACACTTAAGCCTCAACTGAAGCTCACAGTGCTTTTGGAGATGTGCACGAGAACTTTTTTGGAGAAAGATCGATGGATATATTAAAGATGCTGGTATGATGTGATATAATTTTCAGTTATGACCCAAAAACGGCATTGTGCATTGGTACACTGGAAAGTTGTAAAAGTTTTTACCATTTGTTTTGTTGTACACGACAAACGGTTTTACTTGTGAAGCTGTAAATGTACTTTTTAATCACTCCTCTGTTCATGATCAGCCGTGCACTTGTCCATCATTTCTTTGTATGCATTATGAATAAGATTTAAAAAAAATGCTTCATCTCTTTATACAGACTTTTTTTGTGTTTATGCACAAGAGAGCCAAGTTTAACAAATATGAGCACCAAAAACTTTGGGTTAATCACTGAATTATTCTGCAGTCACAATTAAATCAAGAATGGAAATAGAGGGGAACTGGTCTGTGTATTGAATGGAGGTAATATATAACACAGTGCTTCTTAACTGACTCTGGATCATTCTTTATACTGGTACTGTGTTTGTAAATAAACTTGTCTGAATTTTCACTTGTATGTTCACAGATTAATTATTGTGTGTTGGCGTGAGAGAGTGAAGAAGTGCACTATTGTGTGAAGTAAAACTAAAATGTGCCCACAAATAATCAAAACATGTTCAAAGAATGTGTGCTATAGTAAGACATAGCCTCAAAATACACTCCACGGCCACTTTGTTAGATTCACCTGTTCAGCCGCTTCTTAATGCAAATATCTAATCAACCAATCACATGGCAGGAAGTCATGAGGTATGTAGACATGGTTAAGACAACCTGCTTAAGTTTAAACTGAGCATCAGAATGGGGAAGAAAGGTGATTTAAGGGACTTTGAACATGGCGTGGTTGTTGGTGTCAGACGGACTGGTCTGAGTATTTCAGAAACTGCTGATCTACTGGGATTTTCCCACACAATGGTATATATGGTTAACAGAGAATGGTCCAAATAAAAGAAAATATCCTGGGAGCGGCAGTTCTCTGAGAAAAAATGCTATGTTGATGCCAGAGATCAGAGGAGAATGGTCAGACTGCTTTGAGTTGACAGGAAGGCAACAGTAATTCAAATAATCACTCTTTATAACCAAGGTATGCAGAAGAGCATCTCTGGACACACAACACATCGAACCTTAAAGCAAATGGGCTACAGCAGCAAAAGACCACACCAGGTGCCACTCCTCTCAGCTAAGAACAAGAAATTGAGGATACAGTTTGCAAGGGCTCACCAAAATTGGACAATAAATGATTGGAAAAATGTGGTCTGGTTTGACGATCTCGATTTCTATTTCAGATGGCAGGGACAGAATTTGGTGTAAACAACATGAAACCATGTTGCTGCTGGTAGTGGTGTAATGGTGTGAGGGATATTTTCTTGGCACACTTTGGGTCCCTTAGCACCAACTGAGGATCGTTTAAATGCCACAGCCTACCTGAGTATTGTTGCTGGCCATGTCCATCCCTTTATGACCACAGTGTATCCATCTTCTGATGGCTGCTTCCAGCAGAATAACGCACTGTAACAAAAGGACCCAGCACACACAGCCTTTGCAGGGCACGAATGGTTTATTTACACACACACACACACACACACACACACACACACACACACGCACACACACACACAATGTTCATGTACATATCTCCCGAGAGGGGCTTCGCAGCCTTGCTCTCCCTAGTTCAGTCCAGCACTCCTGGCCGGTCCT
>VUQS01077649.1:0-18657 GCA_015108495.1 Heterochromis multidens
GTGGTGTTTTGAGAAAATGCATCTCAGCTGTTCCGATACTCCTGACACATAAGGGATCACCAAAGGTTTTCTCTTAGGCAACAGTTGTCCTTCTCTCCTGGATCGCCTGGAGCCTTCTTTAGGTGCCTTCCCAGCTTTGACAAATGTCCAGCTGGGATAACCACATTTACTCAGGGCCTTTTTGATGTGATGTGATGCAGAAGAACATCACATCAAAAAGGCCCTGAGTGAATGGTACTCATGGCCATTGATCAATGGTCATGACAATTTGCATACTATTGATCATGAAACTGACCAAATGGCCCATTTCTTGATGCATGCTCAATAATCCAGGTAAAAGAATCCCAAAAAAGAGACTGAAGAAGTTACCAGTTGGCAACGAAACGTTTCTCCCATTAAAAAAACGCCACGTCCAGATGAACAGATTCAACTTTTTGGGAAATGGCCCATTGTTAGTCAGTGGTGCTGGTTTCGGTCATTATGCAATGTACTGTTTATAAGGTTGGGGAATTCTGCAGTCAGCTGAGACTGAAGAAGTTACCAGAAGGTGACGAAACGTTTCTCCCACTAAAAAATCGCTACGTCCAGATGAACAGATTCAACTTTTTAGGACTCAGATCAGTAACTCTCAGAAATCAGAAAGCTTGGTTAGAAGTGCCACTATGTGCTCTAGCATAAGTGGATGTTTGCACTTGTATAATTCCTTTAGGCTACTAAACATATCCGTTGGATGAGTTATTTATATGTTTTTTGTCATTCATGTCATTGTGGCTGTTTACATCTTAAACATTTCATCTGTTTCATGTGCAGAGAAGATCTTCTTTGGCCTGATATAATTACAGTGTACTTTGTGCACATACCAGCTTAAACATCTAATCTAACTCATATCTGAGGTCTGATATTAATACATTGTTTTTATGTTTTTAAAATACAGAGCTTCACCAAACTGCATAGCCCAGTTCTCCAATTCTCCACACATGCTTATTTTTCAAAAACAAGGCACTCTTCACCAGAAAAACAGCAGCGCCGCTTCTTCATACAATTAAAACAATCTATGCTGATGTTTTCCTGACAAGTGACCCCTTATGGCCATGCCTAATTAATGCCCTCTTTCTCAAATCAAGGCTGAAATAGCGTGATGCTGTTACATGCTGTTACAAAGATTTAAAGATGAGCTTCGGGGGGTTGGCTGGACATACAAATTGTCTGATTTTGACAATGAAGACCCCGGCTTGCAACTCGTCTTCTACAGTTTCTCTCCAAGCTTAACCAGGCAGGTTCAGTTACCTAAACTTTACCAAATCAGGTCCTATATAGTCAGAAGAAAATGAATGAAAACATAATGCAGTCCAACACCACCACTTATGTCCTCAGTACTAAACATAGTAAAATTATCACTTTTCCTACAACATAAACAAACAGTGACAACTTCTGGCACAGCTTCACACACATATATTAACATTTTATATATGCTACTTTGGAAGTTATAGACAGACAGGCTGTATTTGTGTAGGTCTGAGGCCTTGTTGGATGTTGGATGTGGGGAAGACTGGATTAAAATGATGGTTCTGGCTTCTGGTTATTCTTCCTACCAGCAAGAAAATATCAATTCAATCACTAAAGTAACTGTATTTACTTTGAGATTATAACCTCCTGCTGGTAAAAGAAAAGTAAAAAAACAAGTTTCTGTTTTTTTAAATTTTCCATGATTTGAAATGGGAACACTGTGAACCAAATCACAGAGTGATATACTCAGAGCGCTGGGTCACAGATTGGGTAGGAGTTACATGCAGCCTCCTCTTTAGAAATCAAACCTGCAACAGAAATTATAATAAGACCAACTGAGAGGGCCCTGAAAATAGGTTTTTATTTTCTTCTAATTTTGTTAAAACTCGAAAGAGGACGCCCCAAAACTGAAAAGTAGAGCAAACAAAAGGTGAGCTTTAATAAGGAGCTGATGGAAACTGAAGGAAAATGAAGGCATGTAACGAAGCGGGGAATACAGACAAACTGTTGCGGCAGACCGGGGGGGGGGTGTATGGCCAAATGAACCACGATAATTGGGATCAGGTGGGAAAAAAAAGGCAAAGACAGGAAGTAAACACAAACAGACAAACAAAGAGAATGATTTTTATAAAATACAACAGGAAACAGCTAAACCGAAGGCCCTGACAATGACGGGGCCTTACAAGACCACACTTTTCTCTGCTTATTTATCATGAGAGACTTCTGTACTTCACTTTTGTGATCTTATTACTTGTTTTCAGGTTGGGTCGTTTACTTACATTGCCAACGGTGTCAATCAAACCTGATGAAAACACCCTCACAGCTGTGCAACATTTTCTGAGGTTTAGTCATAGGTGATTAAAGTCACAGAGGAATACCCGTGAGTCCAACAGGCCTGAAACTTATCCTGACACTGTTAACTCTTATACAGTTACTAAACACTTATTTCTCCAAACATTTGGTCCATCTTTTCCATCCTCCAAAAAACAGAAAATCCCTGTCCTGTGTGTCTTCTCACCCTTTTTCAGACATGGCAGAAATACCTGAGCCTAAAAAGGCATTTGTTAATCACTTAACTGCCTAAAAATGTAACCACAGTTCAGGGAAAGTCTTTTGTTTATTTTATTTAGATGATGAAAAGGCTGAGCCGCAGTTCTGGAACGAGCGGCTAAATTAAAAAATCCGTTAAAAGCCGGATCAATTATGTAAAACACGAGGGTGCGATCAATCTGAAGCTCACCAAAAGGATTCTAATAAGCAACACAAATTGCTGTTTCAAACACACAATTAATACAAAGTCATTTGAATACGTTAGAGACAAACAAAAGTCAGCACCATTTAGTTATAGTACTTGCAGAAGAGAGGAAGAATAAAAGTCGCTGATATTGAAAATTAATTTTGAGGGAAGGCTGAAAAGGCTGTGAGAATTTAAGCGACTCTTTCCAGCGTTTGTCGGAAACAGTTTTGTGATTAATCATGGTATCAATTAGTCTCTTAATCATATGAGTGAGTACAAAAACTTCAATCTCATTTTCTGTTTTTCTAATTAAGAATGCAAAGCCTGAAGGCCCCGTTAGTTGGTGGGATAATGAGATGGTGGCTGGTGAAAGAGCGGGTCGCTCAGCCCTTAACCAACATGACCTCCACTGATGGCTTCTATTAACTCTGAGTACAGAAAAATACTCTGTTCCCCTGTCCTAACCAACATGTTAATCAACATAAGAGCTGCTGTCACTTTTCACACATTGTGGTTACTGCAGGGAAATCTCCATCTATACAGTTACATGCCTTAATGTGACAGCCTTTTATCCAACAAGCATTCAAATATATAAGGATATTAAACACAGCGGATTTAGGCAACCCCCCCACCCCCACCAAAAAAAACCCCAGCCCGTTTAGCTTCTGGCTAAATGTAGGTGGGACAAACCCTCAGTGATGGCTACTCTGGTTTAAATCACACTTGGTCCAATAGCTGGCTTTGACTGCGAGCCCCTCAGGTGTGTACTAAGTTCAGAAGAACCACTTTTATCTTTTATGCTCCAACCACCTGGAAATCTTCACAATGCATCCCTAAAAACTTTCTTTTGGTAACACTTGAGTGATTTGAATTCATGATTACAAACCACTGAGCTTCTCTTTGTACCTTTTTATAACTCATTTACCTTTCGAGAACTTGTATCCTTCATTTATTATTTCCGATGATATTTTGTTTTAACGTCTTCCTTTTCTTGTGGTGCATCTTTTATTTGTTTTCTTCTAAATTGTTACTCAACATCATTGGAAATGAGGGTCAGCCCTCAATGAGTTTTTAAGTTTTTAATTTTAAAAATTAAATATTGTACATGAAAGCAGCTCCATAGTGTAGTGGTTTACACATTTGCCTAACAAGAGCAAGATCCCATTTCAAGACTGGGAGGAGACACAAATCCTTGGGGGGTTCTGTCAGGAAGGGCATCCGGCATAAAAATCTGCCACATCAAATATGCTAAGCTATCTGCATATTTGATCTGACCCCGTGTGGAGCGGCCAAAAATATAGTGCCACGAAAAAGTATTTGCCCCCTTCCTGATTTCTTAGTTTTTTGCATATTTGTCACACTTAAATGTTTCAGATCATCAAACAAATTTTGATATTAGACAAAGATAACCTGAGAAAATACAAAATGCAATTTTGTTTTGTTTTCATTTATTAAGGGACAAAAGTTACCCAAACCTACCTGCCCTGTGTGAAAAAGTAATTGCCCCTCTCGTTAAATCATGTGATTGTGATTAACAGTCAACAATCAAACAATCAAACTGTGATTAACCACATTTTTTGCAACACTGAGTTCAATTTCACTAGCCTCCGCCAGGCCTGATTACTGCCAGACCTGCTGAATCAAGAAATCACTTAAATAGAAGCTGTCTGACAAAGTGAAGCAGGCTGAAAGATCTCTAAAAGCAACACATCATGCCACGATCTAAAGAAACAGCTGAGAAACAAAGCCAGCTGTTATTTGATTCTTTGTGTATTTGTGTTATATTATTGCTGCCAGTAGTGCTGCCTTGATTAATGTTCGAGTTCTAAAATTATTCAGCGGAAAACTGGGATGTCAAAAAAAGAATCCCTAATCCTTTCAAATTAAGAGCCTTTTCTGAATGGTTGTAATGAAATGCTTTGTGCTTGCTGTGTTTGATAATGTAATTACTGTTCTGACAGGAAGCAGCACTCATGAACAACAACCTCATCTAGCTTCAGTGCTCCGCCGCCATTAGTTTATTATGTGAAAGGCTGCTGGCTTAGTTTCCTCTGCTGATCTGTTGATGCAATAATCAACTTCCTACAGCAGAAAACATATTATAGTGCCCGAATTTGCTAACTCAATGCATTAACTTGTCTTACTGTATAAATGCACAATAACTCTTTTTTTCTTAACCTTCACCACTTTTTCCTGGGCTCACATAACAAGCTGTACACTCACAGCCCAACATATTATCAAGGGAAAAGGTGAGAAAATGTTTACTGGGAAGACATCACACACAGCAGTCAGAGTTAACGAGCAGTGAATAAAACCACAATTCTTGTAATGAAAAAGGCTGTGAAGAAGAATAAAAGGCTGAAATAGTTTCCTTCATCTCTCGGCTCTAATAGGGTTTTCTTCACAGCACAATAAGTGTCTTTTGTGAAAGGAGCACTAACTAATGTTTTAACATTTTCCGTGTTCATGCGTTTTCTTAACAATGAACGACAGGGCTGTGAGTTTTCAGCCTTGTTCTCATTCCAGAATCCAAACGAAGCTTCATTTGCGCCATTGTTCAGTGTAATGATTATTACCTCTGTTTTACTTCATCACTGCATGCTTCTGTTGGATCTCTGCTTCAAACAGAAACCAAGGGCCATTCTGAAATAGTGAGACTTCTGATTACTGTTGGAGTCGATTACAGTCAGTTCAATACGTGGAGGAGCGGATGTGTGTCAAAAGGGTGTCGTTTCACTATATTTTGGTCAATTTTAGTCACAATTTCCCCTCTCTTTTCGCTTCTCTTTGAGGAAATTTCTCGAATCTCAGCCCAACCTGTGTGCAATTACTAAAGCCAGATTTGTATTTTCTGGTTCCAGTGGCTGCCAAAGTAGAAATGAGACATAAAATGAGGCTCGAAAACTTGCTGTTATACTAGAAATGGCACGTTTTCACAAAATCCAAACATATTGAAGCTTTTTGTGCAGGTTTTTTGAAGCATTATCTGAATTAACTTTAATGTCAATGGTCACAGGGACATAAAAACTGCATGTATAAACACACCAGTCAAATCTACTAAAGAAATGTGTGAAAAAGTTTGCTTACTTTGTCCCAAATAAGGATTAAACATTTTCTATCCGGGGAGTTATGCTTCTATCACCATCTTTTCATGTTTTTATGATGTCTGTGGTATTGACAACAAGGGGCACAGAACATGTGATACTATTTAAGTTGCTTTAGCCTGCCTGCAGTTACTGCACATCTGCAAGCCGCTTTGCAACCTCTCATATCTGTTTTCATTCATTTGTGCTCTGTTCTGCATGGAGAGTCTTGCAACTGCTCTTCACCAACCTATGCCTTTCAAATATGTACCTTTCTTTCAGAAAAAAGACTGTACTGTCAAATGTAAATTATTGCAGATGGAAATAACTTTTTCCTTTGACTGAACAAAAAGGACTTATTGTGTTGCACACCCACCCTTATGCTGCAAGACCTTTGGGCTGGCATCAATTTTGAGCATGCCAAAACAACTAAAGATGACTAACTATGAATCTAAATCAGAAGTGTCTACCCTGCAATACCTTTTTCTTCCCTGAAGAAATCATCATCTTTGGAATACATCCAACAGGGCACAAAACCGCAGGCTAAAGCAGCTATAGTACTGTGCAAAAGTCTTAAGCTACCCCTTATTTCTTTATATTTTTCTTCCAAGGAGCCAGACTTCGTTGTAATGTTTTAAAATGGTCTTGAGCAATAGTTCTCCCAGCTTTATGAAGGTCTTTGGACATTGGCTGCTTTTCACTCATTTTCAATCCAGTCCTTGTACCTGACCATTGCACAGGTCTTTTGTTTGTTAAGCCACTTTATCACTGACCTATGAATCATTCAAGCATAAAAAGGCACCTAACTCAAGGGATGAACCAGTGTTGTGTCTATACAAACAGCTTAGCAAAAGAACAATTCAATTTTAAACTGTATATTTAGGCACTTTGTTACTAGCAGTCTATTGTAAAAACACATAATTTGTTCCCATTTCTTCAGTTGAATCTATGAAAAATGTCAAAGATAACACAGTTTGACAGTCATAAAATAGCATTTTTGCACCAACCAGGTGATTCCCAAAGAGCCAGTAACTGAAAACTTGGCATATCTCAGCATGGTATGCAGTGTGTCCTTAAAAGATTTGAGGAAACTGGACAAGTGGAGGACAAAAGAAGAAGTGGCAGGCCTAAAAACTATCCACAGCAGATGAACAGTATCAGAAAGTCATGTTCTTAAGAAGAGGAGATGACACAGGACTTGAGAGATGTATCTGGAACTTCAGTTGATCCATCTGTTCATTGAAGTCTAATCAGAAATGGTCTCAGTGGAAGGGTGGCTGTCAAGAAGCCATTCTTAAGGAAGTGAAACAGGGAGAAAAGGCTAACGTATGCCAAATTACACAAGAACTGGGCTGAAAATCCTTGGCAACAGGTCTTATGGAATGATGAATCTAAATTAGAAATTTTTGGGTCAAATCATCTTCAGCATGTATGGAGGTGGTCAGGAGAGAGGTACAACACTGAGTGTCTACAGCAATCTGTAAAACACAGTGGAGGCTCTGTCATGGTTTGGGGCTGCATTTCAGCCAGTGATGTTGGAGATCTTGTCAAAATTGATGGAATTGTGACTGCAGAAAATCTGATTTTGATCCACCATGCAATATCATTTAGAAAGCTTCTGCTTAGCAACAGCTTCATTTTTCAGCAAGACAATGTCCCCAAACACTGCAGTAATCCAATCTAATACAGCTGCATTGGCCTCCTCAGAGCCTGGATCTCAACATTACTGAAGCAGCGTGGGACCATCCTGACAGAGAACAGAACAAAAGGCAGAAACATCCAAAGAAGAGCTTTGAATATCCTTCAAGAAGCCTGGAGAACTATTCCTGAAGACTACTTAAAGAAATTACAAGAAAGCTGCCTAAGAGAGTTCAGACTGTGTTGAAGAATAAAGGTGGTCACACCAAATATTGACTTTCAAGCTCTTTAGAACACAAACTCTGTTTTTGCCTTATATATTGTATTTCCATGTATGTTTGCACGTTTCAATAAATTGCTGCACCTATTTCACATTTTCCTAAAGAAAATGGCTCTTTCCTTCCTGATTGCTTTATCTGAATGACCAAAGCCAGCAGTCTTTGGACTTAGCTTCCAGCTTGAGTGTTCACCAACATCACATTGTGTATTTCCATCTGTTATTGACAGCCTATTTTTACTATCAGAGAAAAATCTCCAGGCTGCACACTAAAGAACTGAACATGTATGGCATGTATGGAGTTGGTTCCACCACTTGCTCGATGCTGAGCCAAAGTCCTGCTATAATGTCTTTGGCTACAACATGGCAGCATAAACAGATAGGAAAGCAATAAGATGGAGAAAAACTGAATGTTGTACTTAAAAATATGAAACAGTAACAATATTAACCTCATTGTTTCTCTTATTATAAAATATACCATAAAAATATACTAATGTGTTTATATTATATTATATTATATTATATTATGTGATTAAAAAAAAAACTCTAATCCATGTTCTTATGTTTCCTAAAAAAAAAGTATTGGGCAGTGCAAAAAAGGGTGTAACTTAACACCTGCTGTGAGCCTGAGCATGAGAAATTAAAACAAAAAGTGCTCCTCTGTCAGCTATTATCCACTTTGCCCAAAGATAATTTGGAATATTTAGCAGAAAACACGGAGCCACTTACAGAGTTCATCAAAGCATTAACACTGCACTAAAAACAGCTGGATCCTGTTTTGCACACTGGACTTTCCTGCTAAGAGTAAACAGTCTTTTTAATATGCTCTCTTTTCTCTTGGCCATATGCATGTGGTACAAACAGCTTTTCAGCGCTGCGAGTGTTTCATGCTGTGAGCTGTCATTGTCTCTGCTTTGCCAAACAAGTGGTTTGACCCAGAGAAAATCAATATGCCACTGCATGACTTCAAATACGGCTGCTTTCTACTTTCATGAGGCTACAAAAGACCTTCAATTACGGCCATCTCCCCTCAGTCTCTGACCAATGCCGAGCTGCTAAACTACATGATCAAAGGTTGCCATAGCGAGAGCATGAAAGCAGGACAGTGATACCAGTTTCCTTCAGGCCACTGAGTCTCACTGCATCCTTTTAAAAATGGCTTGTATAATGTATCAGACATGTAAACAAAGTGGTCTGTGTCAGTTTTGCTTTGCAGAAGAAACACTCAGGTCGCATATTATGCAACCATAAAATCTGGCAGGATGTTTCCTGTGAAATTACAGATGTAATGCCAGTGCTGGGTGTAAACGCTCGGCCCCCAATCTTATTAAAGTGCTATCTACCTGCACTCCTTTGTCACAGCTTTTATATACAGCAACCTAAGTGATTTTCCTTTCTTACACTTGGAGCACCTTCAAGAGGCCAGAAGAGGTAAATACATCTTTCAATGAATCTCCTTTTCTTTGCTTATAATTATCTCACCACCACTCAGATTTCCTGTAAACTGCTGATTTAGCCCAAACCTCATACAGAACTACTCCTTTAGAAAGGATTCAAAAGTAAACTTTCAGGCTTCCACACTCCCACCTCTCTCACCTGTTACTTTGCACAGCTTGGGCTTAAGAGTTGAAAAGTTTTGAGAAAAGACTTCTCAAGCACCAACCATCGACAGTGTAGAAAATGGATGTAACTTCCAGGTGTGAAAAGTGAAGCCAAGTTCCTTAAACCTGCATTCTTTTTTAATAGCCACAAGGCGGCGATCCGTTAGGCTCCCATAAGACTTCAGGTCCTATAGATGTCTATGGCAAAACATCCCTCCATCCTGACCTCTGTAAAAACTTTCCTGATGAGTTTATGAGCTCAGTTACTAATTTTAGGTCATAGTGAATGAAACATTAGGTCCACTTTGTAAATGTTTGACATTCTAAGAGTCACAAAGGAGTGTTATACAGGATATACTCATTGGTTACCCAATGAGCGTGTGGTTTCACAGTCAGATCCACCCCTCATTTGTCACACGGCAAAAATGCTCAGCTTGAGGCTTCATAACGGGACTTCACAAACCTATGGCTGACATCATGGTGGCTACGTCCATCTTATGTCACCAGCGCTGCCGCAAGTCAGTCAAATCATGTTATGAATGTTATATCGTGAAAGAGCGAGGTCATGCAGCCTAATCACTGCAGTGATTAATCAGCCTTTTGTACGTGAACAGTGTTATTACCAGGCAGTTAGGCTGGCTCATGCTAACTGCTAATAGAGCTCTGCTAGCTTGATTCCTAAGTAACTTGTTGTTGTTACTATGACAACTGTATCATCAAAGATAACATAACAGGATAACATACATGTGAATCACTGATTTGAATGTGGAAATTACCGTTCCTTCCCTGATTAGTGGTCTTACCTGCTGGCCGTGGTAAAACACAGCGAGGAGGAACATGGCCATCAGGAGCAAAGACGTCTCTTTGGTTCCCAGGAAGTTTCTGTTGGAACAAGAAGAAAGAAGAGGCTAATCAAAGTGACCCTTTGTTCATTTGTTTTGCTGGCATTTCAATGAAAGAAAAAAAAAACAAAACAGTATAGGTCTTAGAAATATGACTAAGAAAAAAAAAAAATTCTGCATCTCTGCAGTTCCTCTTGTGGCCACTTGAGGATGGCTCCAAAAATAAGTCAGTCCCCGTAAGTTCCCAAGTTAAAATAACCTAACATAAAAAAGAGCTTTGGTCTCTATCGTTAATTTACCTCTTCGTGAACAACTGTATTGGGGGGGCATTTCTTAGGGGCGTGTCCTATTCGCTGATTGACAATTAAGACGGCTTCTTGTGTGACTAATTGTACCAACAGACCATTCAAAAAGTTCATGTTTCAGTTTGGGTGAGAGAAATTCTAGAGTTTTATCTGTATGTTACTGATACCTGTGTATCAGTGCGGTTTATTCCTGCAGCTTGTTAACCAAACTAGTTAGCATTAGCTGACAACTTTTTCTCATCTAAATATGGTCATTTCTGCTTACGGAAAAAAACAAAAAAAACAGCTGAGGCTTCAAAAAAGGGCTCCTCAAAAATCAACGGTCAGTGTCACAGTAGGTACATCTATTGTTTATATACACAGTATTTTTTTCCTAGCCTAGAACATGCTTTTGAGAGGTGGCTATATGGGCTGTGCCATATCATACCGTTCACAATAATACCGGTATAAATTTTTATGAGAAAAAAGGCGTCATCTTGTGATATCAATGCTATAGCGACACCATGAAATTATGTTGCTCAGTGTACAACTCAATGACACAAGCACAGACATGTCTGAGCAAGAGCAGCGTGTCAGCCTCCGATGACAATTTAGTGATGATGATTTATTGTTGAGAGCAAACCTACAACCTATATTAGCAAAAATACTTTTGTTTCACCACATGAAGCAAAAATACACCGTCTAGTACAACCAGGCTACAAAGGCATGTGATGTCGATGGCATGGTTGGAAAAGGCAGCTGGTTAAAAAGCTCGAAAGATACAACATCCCAGGTAGAAAATATTTTTCAGTTTCAGTTTAACTATATGACAATATTGTGTAGCTCCTGACGAGTTATAAGGTTAAGTTACTTCAGCTTAATTCAATTCAGTTTTATTTAAGATAAAGACCCTACAATAATACAGAAAAAACCCCAACAACCAGACGACCCCCGATGAGCAAGCACTTGGCAACAGTGGGAAAGAAAAACTCCCTTTTAACAGGAAGAAGAACCAGGCTCATTTGTTCCTATCCCCCTTTGGGGGTTGAGAGGAGGAATTAGAATTTAGTTATTGTTAAACTAAAGCGTTAAGTGATCTACCGTATGTTAATCGGTGTTCTCTTGTAATAACCTACATTTATTAACCACCAGCGAAATACTGCTTCACACAAACTATATCTGAAACTCAACATGAGCGAGAAAAACCACTCTCCATTAAGGTTGAGGTGTAAACACAAACTGCACCAAAATATAAGAAGACACTTTTTTTCTTTTAATCTGCCTGTTCAGCTTCTTCTGCACAGCAGGGGTCTGATGGGGGGGGACCTCCACGATTCTTTGTTTTCAGCTCAGACTGTAGAAGGATCAAATGTTCTGCAGGATCTCAGGCTGATCTGAGGCTCAACAGCTCAGAAAAATGTGGAGATGCAGCTCCAGGCACTTTATAGTAAGTTAGGAACCAGAATCCCATAACAAGTGAAAAATAAGAGCTCATTTGTTTTCACTGCCGAGGATAAGCTCGTGACAGCAAAATGTAGCGTGCTGTCTCAGTATGCAGTGATGCCAGAGGAAAACAAATACAAAGGTTTAGGTTCTCTAACACCCACAAATAAACAAACACAAGCTCATGACTCTATGCATATTGTGGTAAAAATAATCATCATCTTTTTAAAGTTTAGAGCCACACTTACCATATAAACAACATAAAGATTGGAAAACTTCATGTACTTTGAAGTAAATCAACTGACGCCCACAACACAACGCACAGCAGGCATGTCACAGAGATAAAAAAAACAGGCAAACTAAAGAAGTCAGGCCAGGATGTGATGGTCCATGGTAATTTTTTGTAAATAAGGAGGCTTTTTACTAGAAAGGGGCTCATTTAAACCAATTCTCTCCTTCTGAATATGATGTCCTCTTATAGAGCATACCATCATGTATCATGTTGTAAATAACTTCATATCAAAACATTTACAGTACAACTCAGGAAGAAAAGAGAAAAACTACAGAAAACATAGTTAATGGTTAAAGTGTCTACATTGGTAAGTTTTGTATTTTTTTAATGTATTTATAAAATTAAAGATTATAACCCTGAAAATAATGTGCCTGATTTATGTGGCTCCAAGTTTATGTTGACATTTTATTACTTAGCATTCTGTGTCTCCATAGAATTTAAACATGATGATTAAATTAAATATTTTTTACAGCCATATTTCAAACTCTTCAGGGAAAAAGTCTTAATACTTTTAAAAATTAGGTGATGTATCCCTCGAAGATCATCATCTTAAATTTTCCAGTGAGCTCAAACAGGTGCTTTCAGCAATCATTAATCTGACATTATTAGTCGATTATTAATGTTTAAATGTCTCTAATCCATGAAAATGTCCATTAAATATGTGAAAGTTGAGGTATAAAACAAAAAATACACTGAATTTACTCAAACAGGCAAATATTCAAAATAACAAGATGGATGCAGATGATGTTGCATAGATAACAAATGTAACGTATAAGTGACTATGAAAATAATTAAAGATATTTTTTGTCAATAAAGTAATCAATTAATCAAATGTCCCAAAAGCTTGCTTTGAAGATCTGAAAACATCTCCTCCAAGGTCCCAAAAAGTTGAATCTGTTCATCTGGACGTGGCGTTTTTTAGTGGGAGAAACGTTTCGTTTACCAACTGGTAACTTCTTCAGTCTCAGCTGACTGCAGGTTTCCCCAACCTTATAAACAGTACATTTGCATAATGACAGAAACCAGCACCACTGACTAACAATGGGCCATTTGGTCAGTTTCATGATCAATGGTATGCAAATTGTCATGACCATTGCATACCATTGATCATGAATGTACTGTTTATAAGGTTGGGGAAACCTGCAGTCAGCTGAGACTGAAGAAGTTACCAGTTGGTAAACGAAACGTTTCTCCCACTAAAAAACGCCACGTCCAGATGAACAGATTCAACTTTTTGGGATTCTTTTACCTGGATTATTGAGCATGCATCAAGAGATCTCCTCCAAGGGTTATTCTGGTTTTGTTTGCTTGTTTTAACAGGTCTTTCGTGGTTTTTAGGTCACATGTTATTTTCCTTGGTTGCCCTCTACTTCACCTGTCTTGACTTAACACATGGTCTGTCGTCATTTGAACCTTGCCACATGTGGAAGTTCCAAAAACTGCAGTTCCTCTAATGTCCACTTGAGGCTAGCTACAAAAGTGAGCCAGTCCCCAGAGATTCCCATATTAAACTGTCCAGCTTTACAGCAGATATACTCATGTTTACAGCCTGCTACAGAAAAACAGTTTTGGCCTCTATGGATAGTTTCAACTTTCATAACACCTGTAGTGATAGCAGTAGTTTTAGAATCTAGCCAGTAACTGATTGCAAATGGCATCAACTGCTCTTACAACAAAGGCTCACCTGCACAAAAAGATAAACAGTGGATGCATTCAGTATATGCGACTGTCATCCACTAAGCACTCACTCTGTGTTGTGGTGGACGGTGTCGTAGCGAACAAACAGCGAGGTGTAGAAAGCTTCGGTCAGCAGCGAGTAGATGGCGATCATCACCAGCAGCACTGCCAGCTTCAGCACAGAGTTCAGTCGCAGGAACACCGCACATGTCACCATCGCCAACACCCCCGTGAATACAAAATACTGGGAAAGATGGAAACACATGGTTAACTTCATCAGGACAATCCTGTATTTAAATTGACTGGATTGTGATTAATATATCTGTAAAACATGACACTCCTATCAGCCTTAGTTGTACTTGGTGTTAAATATCTATTAACAAATACAAGCTTAAAAAGTTCCACGACTCTGCCGATTTAAATTTGACCAATCTGTCCTTTAGAGTCATCTTCTTGTGGACCGCTGTACTGCTTCCAGAGTTGCTGCTTTTTTTAGACACAGAAGTCCCTTTCTGACCACTTGCATCTGAGATTTTGCCATGGACCACCAGGGCTTCAGACAGGAAAGCTGTTTGACCTGGCAGCTGCTCAGGAGGGCCAGAGGAGGTTGTGATTTGGTACAATTTAATGTTCCACTCAATTTTTGAGGTGCTGCCCACCTGCTATTATGCTATTGGTACAACAATTCTGTGGCAGCACAAACAGAAAACAGCAGAGGTGCATTTGAGCAGCTCTACGAACAGGAGGAAAGATAGAGAGGGAGAAGCATATTTCCCATTTGCTTAGCTTGAAGAAACAGTAAAGTATGTATATATCAGTGGGAGAGCACCGAATCATATTTGACAGCTTTTACACACAACAATCAGCGACTGAGTCTACCATAATTAGTGGACATAAGAGGATGGACATCATCTGAACACGTAAAGGTTATAATAAAAAAATTATTTTTTCAAGCTGTTTTTATATGTGTGAGAACAGTTAGTAGTAGTAGTAGCATGGGGTAGTTTTATAATACACTGCTGGAAACCATGACCTCAAACTTGTGCAGATATGAACTTCTGTGCAAAGCTGACTCAACTTCCATCACTATACCTCAGGTCAGATGCATGATCAGGCGCGTGCTCAATGTGTTTTTTTTTTTTTCATAGAGTTGTGCACCTTGAATTCATCCCTCAGGGTTAGACTTTCCAAGCAGAGTACTACCGTAAAGTCCTGAGGCATCTGAGGGAAAACATTTAGAGGAAATGACCTGCGAATGAACTGCAGTGCAAGCCACCGTAGCACACAGTGCACTGAAAATGTCTTCACTCACCATCTGTCCCACTCAGCTGACCATAGCCTATCCCAGCTGAGCAGGGTCATAGGGCGAGAGGCAAAATATTACAATAATAATAATAATATTTGGCAGATGCCTATCTGCCAGACAGATATATTGTATTATAGAGGGTAATAGCATGAGGATTGAAAGATTTCCTGTATGTATCCTTCTGATAGTGGAGCTGAATCAGTTGCCTGTCCAGTAAGTGGTGCAGAGGATGGTCATGATTATCCATGATGGATAACAGTTTGTTTAGCGACCTCCTCTCCAGCTTCCAAAGTCTCCAGTTTGCAGCCAATCACAGAACCTGAATTACTAATGTGTTTATTCAATCTATTGGTGTCACCAGCTCCAATGATGCTCCCCCAGCAGACCACAGCAAAGTACACTGACCTCGCCACAACTGAGTGATAGAAAAACGCCATCATTTTGTGTGTGTGGAGTTTGCATCATTCTCCGCTTCCTTAGGAAATAGCTCATCCTCTTTTTGTATACAGCCTTTGTGTGGGTCTTCCAGTTCGGCCTGTTGTCGATGTGGACACCCACAGTACATCCTGTCCCAGGATAGACACGGGTCATGAAGCCATCTTCTTCGTTCTGAAGTCGATCATCATCTCTTTGGTCTTATTCACATTCAGAAGCAGGTGATTCCTCAATATCATTCCGCAGTATCATGCACTAGTGCGCTGTACTCCTCCTCCTGTCTATCACTAATGCAGCCAACCACCGTAGAATCATCAGAGTATTTCTGTAGGTGGTATGACCCGTAAAATCTGAGGTGCTGGAGGCAACCTTGAAGGGGAGACTGGCCAAATTTAAATTAAGCATGATTTTTATGAGTGAGGACGCATCTCGTATTATCATGCAAGCAAACTAAACTAAGTATACCTGTTAGCATGCCGGCATTAGCATTTACAGTGATGTGTGTAACACTTTGACTGATTTTTGGTGACTAATAAGGGACAGACTGCTGCAGAAATCAGATATCCCGAATCTTCATCTCAGACACATTCTGCATTTACCTTGCCTGCACACAAACTTTCTGCTATTAATCTTCAGTCTCCAAACTGAAGCAACATTTATAGCATCACTATTAACTCATCAGCTCTTCCAGCCATATTAAACAACCATTATCACAAGCTGAGAAGAGTGAACTGACCTTTGTGTGTAAAGTTGGCAAAGTGCCCTTTTATAGAAATGAAATATCTAACCGCCCACTCACTGCACCAAAAGCCTCTGATTTGGCACACACATTAGTTTTTGTATAATTTAATATTCCGGTCTGTTCTGGTGCAGGCTAAAACAAAGCCAATAACTCTTCTTTATGTGTCTAAAATAGGTCTTATTTGCACACATGAGCATTCCTAAGCCTCAGGAGGAAATACGTTTATGATGTATACATGCAACAATACATGACTCAGCCCAAGCTTGGAGCTATAGAAATGTGGCTCCATTATTGAGTTCATCAATCAGCTGCATATTATGTGAGCAAAACAACATAATGGATATTTTCTCCGTGACGTTCTGATGGCTCCATCAGTCGCCGCGTTGTCTTAGGCAAGACCTCCCTCTGGGCGCGAGCAGATGTCGAGGATGTTTAATTCATCAGTTTGCTGCTGTCGCACAAGTGAAGAAAAAAAACCAACCACATAACAGATGGACCTGACTGCAAATTTCAGACACCTCATTTAGTTGGTACCTCTGGGTAGAAGCAGATGTCTGGGATGGAGGCCGATTCGTTGTACGTCTGGTTCCTGAAGGTACTGGACTTGTCAAAGTCGCACCACAGCTGTGGGAGACCAACAGGGCAGATTACTGTTGTTGTACAATTTTAAACGATGCAGGATCTGCATAAAAATACCCCAAATCCCCTTTCAGACAAATTTTTATCAAGCCTTTAATCTTTCAAGATGTTTGTGCGAGAAATTTACAGCTGATTTGAGATTCAGCTCTTTGCAGGAAAGCAGCGAATTTCTGACCTCTAAAAGGAATAATCCGCATCATTTTTATACTAAATAAACAGCTGATACGTTCGTGGATTCAGGATGCAGTTTATAAGAGATGCACTCCCGCCAGACAAGGAGCGATACAATTCAATTTCAGGCTTGTGTGAAATAAATAACTGAAGAAGAAGAAGAAGACCTGGAGGGCTGAATTAGCATCAACACAGAATTTGGCAAAGGACACTTTTTTCTTTTTTCATTCACTTTAAAACAGTGTCCTTTCTTACGTCTTCTTCCAGAAGGAAAAAATGGTGGATGTGTAGGTAATAAAACCTGACTAAACTAAGTGGTTAATCTTTTTTACTTTATCGCAGTATGTTCTGGACTTGTTGCTTTTATCTTTAACATACATTAGTGGCTTCTATTTTTTTTTTTTTTTTTTTTTTTTTTTTTTAAAAATTTTTTTATTAAATTTTGTAAATTTTTTTTTTTTTTTTAATCAGAGACGGGTGTGCTCCATCGGGTGTAGCACCAGAAACCATTCATGTTTCTTCAGACTTCTGCGTGACGTAAGAGTCCGATGATGTGTGATTCCATTACCTGAGTCACAAAATAACACCGGTATATTGATTGCTATTGCGTCTCCTCCGTGCACCGGAGCGTCCTTCGTTCGCGGCTCTGATTGGTCGGTTGGCTGAAGAGCTCCACAGCGCCGCGCCACTCCGGGATCCTCTGGCGCAGAGAGAAAGCGCAGCTTGGCCGCCTGCGAGCACGGAGCCGGGCTGGGAGGGCTTATGATGTGATGTGATCTGATAATACGGGCGGCCGGCTGCTGTTAGAGGCGGACTTGGCAGTTAAAAAGCAGCCGCTGACCTCGGCCCTGCTCACTACTGTGTGTGTGTCGTCGGGGGAAAGGGAAGCGCAGAAGCCCTGGAGGCTGACCGAAGCGGTGAGTGGATGTAAATAGATGCTCTCGATGGGATGCGCTCCCCTCCCAGTGCGGCGGCGGCGGCGGTGGTGGTGATGGGGCTGGAGAAAGACAGAGAGAGAGAGAGAGAGGGGAGGGGGGACTGGATGCTAAAGATTCACTGCGTCTGTTCACATATTGATAGATTATCTTCCGCAATAATGGCATTTCCAGTGATGCATCCGCGATATTTCGGTAGATTTAAAGATGGGCTGTTTCCGATTTGTCAGTGAGGGAGTTTATTAAGGAGGCAGCAAGAAGGGGGCTAGAATACTCCACCCATGACATCATCGACTTTTTCAAGTTCATTTCCCCTTCTGCTTGCGCTTTCATCTGTTGCACTTGTTTCTGCGCTGAGGAAAGGGGGCCTATCATAACAAGCTGGTTTCCTCTGCCTAACATATTTTCAATATTTAGAACTTATTTGATAGTTAATTTCTAAAGCCATAAAACACAAGAAACTGATCTTCATTTTCTGGATGACCTTTGGGTGAAAACACTTTTATGTAATCCCTGTATAGGCAAAAAAAAAAAAAAATTTAGTATAAT